>CAUYQV010156662.1:0-23106 GCA_963574575.1 Galagoides demidoff | reverse complement strand
CGGCGCCGCCGCGCCCCGTCCCGACCCCCGCCCCACCCCCGGCCGCCCCCCCCCCCCCCCCCCCCCCGCCGCCCCCGCCCCCGCGCCGCGCCGCCGGGCCCCCCGGCCCCCCCGGCGGCGCGGGGCGGTGGTGGTAGTGGTGGTACTCTGGTCCCCTCTGTGCAAATGTGAAAACTGAATATTTAGGGAGGTTGGAAATTGGTCCAAAGTGTTCGTGAGGTGAGGTTGGCATTTGATCTGTGTTGTCCAGGGTCAAGATTTGCAACTTTCCCTGCTGTCCTTACTCCAGCACACATATACACCCCAACACACACCCCAACTACCTGAGAAACGGCAGACGGTTTAAGGGACTCCCTTTGTGTGCCTGGATGGAGGGACACCCCCATCTTACAGAGTGATGACACCCACATCCTTCCCTAGAGACCACCAGCAACCAAAACAATATAGCAGAGGATGGTTGTCTAGAAAAATTGTGACTACAATCCCTGGAAATCTTTAAATGGTTACTCAAGTGATGGAAACTACATGCTGTTTAGACTTTCTGCAAGGTCCTAGTAGCTGTTAGAATTAAAGTTCATTGTAAAAGGTAAGTAGCGTGAAAGAGTTGTGTTCATAATCTGGAATTGGCTAGGAAAAATGGGAGGTATAGAAGTTACACACCCACCTGTTTGCCCCGTCTCTCTCCTGCTCTTGAACCTGGGAAGGTGTCTGAGGGTGGATGCCCAACTCTGCTCGGTAATGGTCAGTTTGCTGATCTCCAGCACACGGTGGGAGGTCCCAGAGAGCAGGGACCCTGGACAGATTATGTATCTTCATCATCCAGTGTGAGGCCTGGTCCAGAGGGGCACTTGGAAACTCTTTGTGGAGCTGAGATGGCACCACAGGAGGAGGTTGGTTTGGTAGGTGGAGGCGATACTTTCCCTAACCACACTCTTCAGTATTTGGCACAAAGAAGCTTTGCTGGTCCCTTCCCTAAGTGTTTTGTGTCTGTCTGCAGCTCAGCCCTCTCTGTCGCTCCTGAGGAAAATACCACTGCTACTGTCACAGTTTTAGAGATGATGAACTAAGGCCCAGAGAGCCCAAGTAACTTGCCCAAAGGCACCCAGCTAGTAAGGGATGGAGGTCAGACATAGCCCAATGATCTCCAAATCCAGAATCCCGAGTCCTAACCATTGTGCTGTTCTGCCCCCTGTCCTCACTCCCACTAACTCCCGTCTCTCCCCATCTCTCCAGCCCAGTCCTCTCAGTGCTGCCAGATTGCCAGTGTTGGTGTGGCCTCATCTCTCCTCTCCTCCAGAACCTTCAGGGACTCCCTATTGCCGTGGTTCTCAACCTGTGGGTCGCGACCCCTTTGTAACAATGAAAATATATAACAGCATTAGGAAGGTTGAGAACCACTGCCTTATTGTCTAGTAGTAAAGATAAAAACCAAAAATAAGTTCTACTATGGCTGATACAGAATCGAGGACACACAGGGAAAGTAGGGTCTCTGATTTGCAGATAACACGAAGCTGGTATTTCTCAAAGGTGGTTTGTGTGTCTCCTGCCTCCCCCTAGGGAGCTCTTGAAGGCGTGATTCCTGAGACCAGGTGGGGCCTGACGCCTCCTGATCCCAAAGGGCAGGGCAGAGCATCAGTGTTCCTGACACACGTTTCCCAGGTGACCGCACGCCCACTGAGGGTTGAGAATCCCTCCATGATGGGTCTCCAGCCTGGCCACTCAGGCCCACCAAGACCAAGTTAATCTTAAGTGCCACGGGCTGGGGCACAGCCTTCTGTAATTTTTTTAAAAGCACTCAAGGGATTCCCATGTTGACGATCTCTGCTCCATGCCAAACCAATGAGAAAAGACTTTGGAGCAAGAAAGAGAAAAGGCAGAAAAATGGCTTACAGCTGTCAGCAGAGGCCAATGTAAGCTACGTAATATTTAAAAGAAAAAATACATTTTAATAAAAAATCAGATTAGAGAGGGGGAAGCTGGGTGAAGAGTAAAAAGACCCCCCCTTTCTATAAGTCTAAAATTACTTCAAAATGCAAAGTTTTTATAAAGCAGGCAGGCAGCTGAGTGATTCCAATCTTCTTCGGTAATGATATTCTGTAATGTTTTTAATAAGAGGTGAAGTCACTCCACCCGGATTTGACCATTGGAAAGTTTACATATATATTTATATAGAGAGGGTGCCAAAAAATGCAGGCACATTTGAAGACAGGAAAAAACTGTATTACAATTGTAATCCTGAGACCACATTTGACATCTGCAATTACAAGAGATACAGGATAACACAGGTTATTGGTATATATGGAGTATCACAATTTTAATACTTTTTTCCTTTCTTAAAATGTGCATGCATTTTTCTGAGTCCTCTGTATATATATCTCCCTTCCCGCCCCCCAATCACACATGACCCAGTTCTAGAAGACCCCAGGCAGGAGCACGTCTATTTACTTAAGTCTCCACAAAGGAAGGCAGCTAATTGGGCTTTCCCGACAGCAGCGTGGTGGGGGATGCATGGTGGCCTCTTCTTTAATCTCAGCCTCAAAGTCCAGTGTCAGCCTTGAGCAATTCCAGATACACATTTTTCTTGTGGTCCCTGGGCACTCTGTGCTTATAGGAAATGAGTGGCCTAGCTACACCCCAGCCTGGGCTGGGTGTTTGTATTTCGAGTGAACAGAATTCAGCATTTCAGGCCAAGCATGGGTGGGGCTCAAAGAAACTTAGCCAATGCCTGTAGGTGACACTCCAGACAGCGTGACCAGCAAAGGACAGGCTGGCTCGGGGACACAAGGGTGGACCTAGTATGGGTCTCCACTTCTGTGCAGCAGGTAGCTGAGGACCAGTGTGTGTGTCACCTCACTGACCCCCAGGTGAATCTTCTAGCCCCCAGGATTTTATTGGACAGTCCAGAGTTTCAGCAGCCTTCATTTATCAAGGGCATGCTGTGAGCCACGGGGCCAACACCTTCTGTCATCTCATCGCATTTAAAACTGCCCTCCGGAGGTAGGGAGGATTGTGTGCTTCCTAACTTCCAGTCAACGAAACTGAGGCTCAGTGAGATCTAGAGACCTGCCCAAGGTCACCCAGCTTGGATGGGACAAACCCTAAAGCCAAAGCCTTGACCACTCTGCCTTCTGTGTCTCAACACTATGGCTTTCCTTGAGCACCTACTATGTGCTGGGGGGGGTTATTGAGCACCTACTGTGTGCTCTAGGGTTTTACAAGGCTCGAATATCACATGCTATAAGGAATGTATTATGAGCCTCATGTCACAGTGGAGGGGACAGAGGCTCACCTTTAGCCAAGGTCAAGTGAGTGACTGGTACACATGGAGTAGGATTCACACCCACTTGGAGATGTGACTCTCCTTACCACATGGGTCCTGGCTATTTTAATCACTGTTAGACACCCTCCCTGGCCCACAAATCTGTCTGATAAATACTTGTTGAAAGCATGAACTTGGGGCTGGGTGCAGTGGCTCAGGCCTGTAATCCCAGCACAAGGAGGGTGGATTGTTTGAGCAAAGGAGTTTGAGACCAGCCTGAGCAAGAGTGAGCCTGTTCTCTACTAAAAATAGAAAAACTGGCTGGGCATTGTGGTGGGTGCCTGCAGTCCCAGCTACTTGGAAGGCTGAGGCAGGAGGATTGCTCGAGCCCAGGAGTTTGAGATTGCTCTGAGCTATGACATCACAGCACTGTATCCAGGGTACAGAGTGAGACCCTGTCTCAAAAGAGAGCATGAACTCGGGGCCTGGTTGCCCTGTTTCTTTCTGATGCCCAAGAGTAAATCTCATGCTATAGGAATATCTCCCTGACACTCATTCACACAGCACTCACCCTGTGAAAAAGTGTTTGAAAGAAGGACAGATCACTAGCTGCACCTCAGGCACAGAACCTCCTGAAGACAGGAGAAGGAGCTGGCGGGCTTGCATGATTTCCTCCAGTTTTATTACGATTAGCCTTACAATCACTGTTATTGTTTCCACTTACCTGCACAGGTGGGAGTCCTTGCCACTGAAATGTACACGCAAATCCTTTGGAGATGGGCATGGAGACACAAGCCCAAGGGCAAAACCTATCCATGCTGTTAGAAGTCGAGACAGTAGTTACCCTGGAGGGGAAGAGGTAGCAACTGGGCAGATACCAGAGTTGGGCATTGAGAGGGCTGCCTGTTTCTTGAAACATCAGCAAACTCTCACCAAGCTTCACATTTCTATAGGTATATCTTTAATTGCAAGGCTCAGACAGAATCATCAGACCAATTGCTCTTGCTATGTTAGAATGTTGCTTAAGCACTGATTGCTGACCTTTGAATCCGGGTTATCATTCACTTGCTGTGTGGCTTAAGGCAAGCTGCTTAACCTCTCTGTGTCTCAGATTTTATTAGCTGGGAAATGAGTCTGCAAGGCAATGACTACCCAAGCCCTTTGTACTTCATTTGGTAAGAAATTCTGATTAGACACGTTTAAGTGTTGTTTAGATTTTGTTTTATTTTCGCTGTTAATTAGCAAATGACATTATATTGATTTGTTTTTCTAGCAAACACATTTCTAGTTGGAATATTCTGCTCACTGCCAGTGTCGGGCACGTTAAACTGGTTAATACACAAGTGCCCCACACAAGCTTAGCACACCCATGTTCACTAAACGTTAGCTCGTAGTATTACTTTCCTTTTCTTAAAATATAAAGGGGCACGAGGTGAGAATTTCTTAGGAATAGATTGTCTCCTCTAAGCCATGTCATTCAGTATATCCTGAGCATTTTGTTTTGCTTTTTAGGAGAGTATTCACTTTGTTACCCTCATGGTGTCACAGCTCACACCAACCTTACACTCTTGGGCTCAAGCCATCCCCCTACAGTCACCCACCACAATGCCAGGTTTTTTTAGAGACCCAATTCACTGTTACTCGGGCTGAACTCGGACTCCTGAACTCAGGCAATCTACCCACCTCGGCTCCCCCAGAGTGCTAGGAATACAGACATGAGCCACTGTGCCCAGCCTAACTCTTGCTTAGTACTGGGAAATGTCAGTATGTCTCAGGCCCTGCATTCTGAGTGCTGTCATTGTGCCCACATTGGAAATACATATTAGACCACACGAAAGGAATATGATCTGTACAGGGGAAAGATTCAACATAATGCCATTTGCTATTAATAGCAAAATAAAACAACACACTGGCCAGACCCACCCTGAGGTTTCAGAGTCCTTGCCAAGTAAAGTTCACAGGTCTGCAGACCCAGCCTTCATCACAACTCATTCCCCAAACACATCTCTTTCTTGCTCTACCAAGCTCCCACCTAGATAGAGCTCCAACCTACCCTGATCAGCTCCTGGGGAGGGAGAACTGGAAAGCCCTGCCTCTCTCCTCCTCCTCTTCCCTAAGCTATTCCAGTCAAACTCTATTCATCCTTCAAGGGCTGTTTCAAGCTCCATCTCCTCCCTGAAGCCTATTCTGATATAATCAAGGCTGGGAAGGACCTTCCTTCCCCCAATGCCCCCGGGAGGAATATGTGACTATGTTATTTTATGTAGCAAGAGGGACTTTGCAGATGTGATTAAATTAAGTATCCTGGGAGGGAAGATTATCCTGAATTATCTGGGCAAAGCTCGGTCTAATCAAAGAGGAAGAGGGCAGGATCAGCCCCAGAGAAGGAGATCTGACAATGGAAGTAGAGGTCCACTGCAGTCACTAGCCAAGGAATGCAGGCTGCACCTCAAAGCTACACAGAATGGATTCTCCCCTAGAGCCTTCAGAATCAAGCCTACACCTTGATTTTAGCCCAGTAAAATTCATTTCAGGTTACGTTTTCCAAAACTGTAAGAAAAAAAGTGTGTGCTAAATAAAAAAAGAAAAAAAGAAAAACAAGTGTGTGCTGTTTAAAGCCACCAAGTTTATTGTAAGTTGTGACAGCAGCAATAGGAAAATAACACAAGTCTAGAAGCACCTGGTATATGTTGGGGGTTGGTCTCAGTGGACAGGTTGGAAGGCCCTGCTTTGATGCAGTGAGTTAGATTCTCCCCAGACTCTCGAAGAATGAGACACTAACACAGGACTGAGCCTTTGCTGGTATGCACAATCTGTCATTGGGTCACCTTGTGGTTGTAGCAGATTTCAGGTGTCACTCCAGAGGGATAAATTATGGTCCCTGGAGGCTTTTGAAGACAGGACTCCCGGGACTGAAGGAGGCCCTGGAGAAACCCAGCCCACATATGCAGCCTTCTGTTCCAGTCCTCCAACTCTGCACGTCCCTGGAGGGATACAAATGTCATGGAGGGGTGCTTGTGGCCTGGGTCAGAACCTCTCGGCAGGATGACATTAGGCAAGGTGGTAAATGGATGTTTCTGAGCCTGAGTTCTTTCATATGGAACTAGGAAGGGCCATACTTACCTTGCTGTATTGTTGTGAGTCTCAAGTGCAGCTGTAAGTGGGTGAGATCCATTCTGAATGCTAGTTGTATCAGGCACGGGTACTAACGGAGCCTGTCCTGATGAACTAACCCCCTTTTCCCCCGGTAAAACACTTAGAACGGGAGGGGTTGATTTTTAAGCCCCGTAAAGGTGTCAGCCTGACGCTGTTCTGCTGCTTCTCTTCCAGGTGACGTCTATTACAGGAGCAGGTACTTGAGAAGTGACACGTATAGCGCCAACGTCGAGGCAAACAGGATTGTGGTGTCGGAGTTTGGAACCATGGCCTATCCGGACCCCTGCAAAAACATATTTTCCAAGTAAGCACCCACTTGGAATCTAACCAAATTCTATGCTTTTTGACAGCCTCGATGGTCAAGACAACAGCATTTTTCCCTCTGACAATTCTCTTTAGGGTGGATAAAAACTCCACGACGGGGCTTTGAACACAGGTGCTACACAGTTCTTGATCACTGATGACAAAAGAGGCAAAAGACATTTGACAAATTATCAGATAGTCTCCCCCAGAGCGGGTAGAAAATAATTTGGAACGATCTATCACAGTTACAAATGCGCATTCCCTTCTATCTAGAGACCTGTAACAGCTGCTCCCGTCTCACACGACAGGTACAAGGTTATTCAGGGTGGCATCATTTGTAACATTACTTATAACAAGAAACTGAAAACAACACAAATGATCCCCGACAGAGGAGTGATTAAATAAACAACAGTAAAACTCTACGAGGAAATACCATGCAGAAGTGAAAAGGAATGAGGATGTCTCTATGTGCTGTAAGGGAAAGATGTCCAAGATGTAAGAAGGGAAGAAAAAATCAAGATGTAGGAAAAGCATAGAATAGGCCATATTTTGTGTGAAAAAGCAGGAGGAAATCTAGGCTTATTTTTGCTTGTACATGCAGGAAGAAACTCATCTGGATGCTTAAGGACAGAGGGGCATGGCAAAAATGGACAAGGGGGATGGGGAAGAGTTTTCACTGAATATATTTAAAATCGTCAGGGTTATGGTGCCTGTGAGTGTGTTACGTGTCTGCCATTTAAATTCTTGGCCCAGGAATCAGGGCTGCCAGCGCGTTCTCCTTTCTGACACTCTTTAGCTATAGAAGGGTTAGGAAAGGGTTAGGGTAGGCTGGCCCAGAGGAGGAAGATTACTTCTGCTTTTCCAGAACTGATGTCATCCCTCCATTCCCTGAGGGCAGAGCCAGAGCTAGCGCTGAGCGCTCTCTCTCTCTTTTTTTTTTTGAGACAGAGTCTCAAGCTGTTGCCCTGGGTAGAGTGCTGCGGCGTCACTGCTCACAGCAACCTCCAACTCCTAGACTTAAGCGATTGTCTTGCTTCAGCCCCCCAACTAGCCAGGACCACAGGCGCCTGCCGCAACGCCTAGCTGTAGTTGTCATTATTGTTTGGCAGGCCCGGGCTAGATTTGAACCTGCTAGCTCTGGCTCAACCTTAGCCACTTGAGCTACAGGCACCGAGCCTGAGCTCTCTTTTGCAAACTGGGAGGAGCAGCGGAGGAGCCCCGGAGGCCGGGAGTGGGGAGAGAAGGGGAGCGTCAAGGGGAAGACAGGAGGAGAGCAAAGCAGAGGAAAGGGGATGAATTTTAAAGCTAATCTGGAGCGCCTCCACTATCAGTCAGTAGGGGGCGCGCTACCCCAGACACAGATTGAGCGTCCGCCAGTATTAACGCCAATAAACTCTGGTTTTTCTTTCTTCCTGCTTTGAGCCTACCTTCTGATCAAATGAACTGTATGTTCTTAACTGGTAATTAGTTTGTTTTCTTTTTCTTCAAAACGAATTTCCTGGACACATTTAAGATAACCCGTGTGGACTCACTTCTCTGCCAAAGAGGGCGTTTATTAGCTGCTTTGCTAGACTCGGGTGGGATGCGTTTGTGGGTGCACGTAGGATTTCTGTAGAGCTTCCAAAAATACTACGCAACACACACACACACACCCCACCCCTGTGCCCCGGCTGCTGTGTTGTTGGAGACCTTTGTGTTTTTGAGAATCCAGGAAGAATCAGCTGTGCCACCAGAGTGTCCCTGCTGACTCACTTCTCAGCTGACTCAACAGAGGGGTGCCCTGGGGCACTTGATATCTCAGTTCTCAGAATTCCTCAACTGACCCAGCGGGACTCAGTACTGATTCTTAGTTGAAGTATTTTTAAGTGGCAGAAGAACTGAAGCCAGCTAGAGCAGGGCAGGGCAGGGCTTCCCGGCTGGGAGGGCCCGGCCACCAACTCTATTGGTCTGTTTGCCTCCCCAGAGCTTTCTCCTACTTGTCCCACACCATCCCCGACTTCACTGACAACTGCCTGATCAACATCATGAAGTGTGGGGAAGACTTCTATGCAACCACAGAGACCAACTACATCAGGAAAATCAACCCACAGACCCTGGAAACCCTGGAGAAGGTATTGGCGAATATGCAATCACCATCAGCTCCCAACTAAAGAAAGGGAGAATCGGGGCCTCCCTGGGTGAGGCTGCAGGGCCAGCAAGGAGCTCAGAGGGGCCCCTTCTCTAAGGCCATTCAATCTTGGGCTTCTCCAGCACGATTTAGCCGTAGAGGGCAGAGACTGCGTTGTGTTCATCTTTGTTGACTATCTTGGTTTTTCAGGTCCAGTATAACAACATACCAAACCTAGGGAGCTTACAAAAACGGAACTTGACTCTGTCACAGTTTGGGAGAGGCCAGAAGTCTGAAAGATCTTGTGGGCCAGGCTCTCCCTGAAGGCTCTACCTTGTCTCTTCTGGCTCCTGGTGGCTGCCAGTTGTCATTGGTGTGCCTCAGCTTGTAGATACATCCCTCTAGCCTCCCCCTCATCATCACATGGCATCACCCCTGTGGTCTGTGTCCAAATTTCCCTACCTTTATAAAGGCACAAGTCAATGGACTAGGTCCCACCCCGATGCAGTGGGACCTCATCTTAGTTTAATTGCATCTATAAAGACCCTGTTTCTAAGTAAGGCCATACAGGTGCCAGGGATTAGAACTTCAACTTATCTCTTTGGAAGACTCAATTTTAGCCTGTAACCATGACCATATTGCTTGGCCTGGGGAACCCAGTGAGAACTTGAATGAACGCCTATATTGGACTGCCCACACCTCCCAGCAGCCTTACCTTGCCTTGACCTGAAGAGGGAGGCATGAGGCAGTCAGCAAGAGCACAAAAATAAATGACCCAGCAGATGCCTTTCCTGGGAAGAATCAAGTCAACATTTTGGTGAAAATCAATAGACCCACTTTCAGTTTCCCCCAGCTGGCTGTGCAGAGCCCTGGCGTCTTTACAATACATTCTAACGATCTGTTAGAGGGACGAGGCTTTTCTTAGCCATGAGATTATGCTCATCTCCTTTTCAGCTAGGTTGGCATTGGTCCAACCCATATATGCTTCCCACAAGGCTGCAGAGAAGCGATGCTGGGAGGGAAAGAGGCATTGCCTGACTCCTGGCCCACTCTTGGTTGTGCTGTTCCCGGGAGGAAGGGTGCACAGTTGGTCTCTGGCCACCCCATTGTTCTGCAGTTGTGACCTGCTCAGAGTGGGGATCATTACTCAGCTTGTTAGTCAAGTTTTGCTTTGACCAAATGTTTTTGTAACCTCTCCATTCCCAGAGTAAGCCTGTGACAGAGGCCCAGAGATTTATGCCTCTGTGGAATGCAAAAGGGGAGGATTTAAATGACTTAACCAGAAGGACCCAGAGCAGCAGCCAAGGTGAAGGCTACCTTTCTTCCCAGGTCATTGCTCAGAGCTTTCTGTGGTGAGGCGTCCCATCTCCATGCCAAGGACACCTTCAAGGCCCAGGCAGTGGGAAGGGGACAACAGCCACAGAAACACACCAGCTTCCCCCCCTCCCCCGCAACCCATTTGCCATGGTACAGGTCGTATCAGGTCACAAGAGTAAACAACCTCTTTAAAGGCAAATTCATCTTATTTTTAGATCAGGAGATAGATGAAAAACATCCATCATCTCTCTGAACATAGAACTCATTCTCTGAATTCAGTTGGGTTTACATGGGATTTTGCCCTTTCCTCTTTGAAATCCCAGGTGGCCATCATATTTTGCAGGTTGATTATCGTAAATATGTGGCTATAAATCTGGCAACAGCACATCCTCATTACGATGAGGCTGGAAATATTCTCAACATGGGCACATCCGTTGTGGACAAGGGGAAAACAAAATATGTGATGTTTAAGATTCCGGCCACAGGACCAGGTAGGTCATTTTGGGGAGACACACGCAGCCAAGGGTGTCTCCTTCTGAATGATTGTTGTTGCTGACATAAGACTCAATGTAATACTTTCCCCCATGGTATTTAGATGACTGTGAACTCAGTCTTCTTTTTTAAGAGAAAAGAGGAGTTGCTGGCATTCCTTTTGGAAGAATCCTAAGCTCCTTTTCTTTAAGCTTCCATATACCTGCCCATCCATACACCCACCCATCTATTCTCTCTTACCCATTCATACATCCACCAACCAATCCATCTACTCATCCATTTATTTACCCATCTACACTTCTATCCTTCATCCGTCCATCCATCCATCCATCTATCCATTGATTCATCTTTCCATCCATCCATTTTTTTTAGTCTCCTGACAAACCTTTCTATGGCAGGGTTGTGCCAGCTATTTTCACCCCCAGCCCCTGAAGCCCAGGGTTCCAGGGTTGTTCAGGGAGCTCAGCCCTGCTGGGATCCACTCCAGATCCCTACCCTATTCTCTAAGCCTTCTGGACCTTCTCCATTTAGGGCCAGGATCCTGGAGCAAAGCCCAGGATGACTGTGATTGTATGTTCCTTAAAGAGGAGGGCGAGGCTCCTAGCCTGTGTTTGTCCAGGACCCTCCTGGGAACCACACCCAGGAGACAAGGCCTCCGAGGGCTGCCACGCAGGTCCCAGGAGATAGTGTAGAACTGTAAGGGTGCTTGACCAGAACTTCCTGCTTAGGAAAACTAGTTTCCATCTGTGATCCCTGCTGGTTTCTTCCCCCCACCTAGTCTTATATAGCCCCCCTGAACAAATTACCAGGCTCTGTCAAAGATGTGAGCCCCCAAGGTCAGTAGGTACAATGAGTTTACTTCTAGTATATAACTCCCATTAGTTATTCCAGAAAAGCCAATAAGCTGAGCTCAGAATTCTAGAATGTCAGACTTGGGGATCATCTAGGCATTTGAGTTTTCCTCCTTGTATTACAGAGGAGGACTTTGAGATTCTGGGGATCAGGTGACATTCCATGGTCGCCCAGTCTATAGGAGCCATCAACTTCCTACCAGCAGCAATTCTCTGAGCACCTGCTCCATGCTGATGGTCACACTGGGTTGTGAGGCTGTCTCATGCCTCCCAGGCCAAGGTGTTTTAATTTCCGTTTGCATTGTGCCTCATTTGTTTAGTGAATAAAAGAATTAGACCACAAGCCCACAGCGTCCCTCCCACCAGCCAGCTGTTTACAGTGTGCCCAGGTGGCCACAAGAGAGGTGGGGACCTTTGCAGATAACTCATTATAAGCCAGCCCCAGGCCTGGGTGGGGAGGTCTTTTGGCCAGAAAGTGACTCATTCTTGCTGAGGAATTGAAAACTGAACACGTACGGAGCACCTTACATGTTTGAGCACAACACAAAGAACCTGGACCCTTGAGCTATTTCATCCTCCTCTCTGTCTTCAATCTCTGAGTGTCGTGATCCCTAACAACAGACGAGGAAGCCAAAGTTAAAGGGGCTGTGTTTCTTGGCTTAACCCTGGGACTCTGACCATAATGATAGCCCATTCCACCAAGCCTCAGTTTGCCATCTGTAAAATGGGCATCCCACAGCCTAGTGTGATTGCTGCAATATATGTAAAAGCACCTCATTGCAGTCGGCACTTACATCCATTCCCAGGCGTTTTAGAATGGGCACTGCCAAGGGAAATTCGTGGAAACCCTATTAAATCCATATCAAATGATGGGTCCCTGAAAAAATACCAGTGTCCATCAAAAATCCTAGTGGGAGGGAAATTCACCCATCACTCGGGAGCTTGACAGGAATGCAGAATCTTTGGCCCTACCCCAGAACAGAGACGAACTCCACATTTTAATCATGATCTTCAGATGATTCATATGCACAGTAAAGTTTGAGAAGCGATTCTGTAGGGCAGGGGCCAGCAAACTTTCTCTATAAAAGGGCCAGATAGTAAATATTTAAGGTTCTGAGGACCCAATGCTCTCCGTCATAACGGCTCAAATCTGCCAGTGTAGCTCAAAAGCAGCTGTACACAATGCATAAAGGAGTACATGTGCCTTGTTGTGAATAAAACTTTATTTACAAAAGCAGGTGAAGGTGGGAGTGTGGAGCAGGTGAACCCAGGCGTGGTGGAGGACCTCTGGCCTCCTTCTGTGGTTTAAGGGTTCTCAGGTTGCAGATCAGAGCTGGGAGTGGGGAAGGGGGTGCTGGGCCTAGTTAGGAGGTCTTAGCCTAGTTCCCTGCAGCCACCTGCACAGCCTTGTCATCTGCTGACTTGCTGGCTCTTACTTAGAGGGGGTCTTAGCAAGCAGGTCAGTTCGTGGGTGATAGCAGTGTCTGGGGCCCTCCTACTTTCTGCTCAAAACCCAAGGCTTGCTTTTCTCTATAGAGGACCAGAATAAGGGGAAGAGCCCTTGGAAGCACACGGAGGTGTTCTGCTCCATCCCCTCCCACTCCTTCCTCTCCCCAAGCTACTACCACAGCTTCGGGGTCACCGAGAACTACATCATTTTTCTCGAGCAGCCCTTCAAGTTGGATATTCTCAAGATGGCGACCGCGTACTTCCGGGGAGTGAGCTGGGCCTCCTGCCTGACTTTCCACAAAGAGGAGAAGGTGAGGCCGGGCAGGGACATGAACCCAGCAGGGGCCAGCTGACCCCCAGAGGCAGGCTCAGAGAGGGGTCAGCAGCAGCAGCAGCAGCAAGGAGCAGGGAGGGAGCTACTTTGTAATCTCCTCGCAAGCACCTGCCAGCCTTCTAGAGAGTTCTGTAGCTGGAAGGGTCTTTCAGAGTGATCCCAACCTAGGGCCAGAGGACTGGGCCTTTACACCTGCATATCCATGAGTCATTGGATGCAGAATGTTCCAGGAATAGGTTGTCACCTTGGGCCACCAAGACAGTCCCCACATACCCTGCAGCAAAGAGACCAAGTCCCTATTCCTGAGGAACAGCTGGGTTCCTCGCTGTCTCCACTCTGTTGACAAGGCCCCTTCTGAATGTCTGCTACCACCTTAATGTTGGGTGGTGCCAGAGGTCACTCAGACATGGCAATGGGAGAGCGTTCCTCCAGAAGGTCCCACAGAAGTATCTCCTTCGCATGTACCTGAGCACAAAAAGTATGTATGTATACGTGTGTGTGTGCATGTCTGCATACTTGCTGTTACTTTAGTTTTGAAAAATAGCAAGTAATTCTCAGTGTTGCCTATTCAAATAATACACAAGTGTATTGGCCACGAGTGACATCCCTTTGTCTCCCGGTGCACTCCCCTATCTGGAAGGAAGCCCCGCTGTTCATCTGACACCTTCTGTTCCTCTTTCCACATGTCCACGCTTGTCCTGCTGTGCCACCCACCACTCTCTTTAAGGCCTGTCCTTTCTCTTCTCAGTGCAGAGAGTAAGGTAGTTAGGGGAACAAAGGGGAAAGAGGTTATGGGAGGTCCCCCCTCTGCTCAGAACCTTCTCATGGTTTCCTGTCTTCCTCAGAATAAGATCAGAGGTTCTCAACCTCCCTAATGCCACGGCCCTTTAATACAGTTCCTGTGGGTCGCGACCCACAGGTTGAGAACCGCTGATCCAGAGGCTTTCTTTATCATCCCCCATCCCCACGTGCCCTCCTCCCAGCCACTGGCTCTGTGCCTCCTGCAGCTCAAACTGGCCCAACATGTTTCTGCCCGGGGCCTTCTGGCTTTCAGATTTCTGTCCCCACCACCTGGACCAAGGTTGTTCCCCCAGATGGCTGATCCAGTCTGGGCTCCTTGGCCCCTGATCTCTGAGGCCTTCCTTGAGGAACTATCTCTAGCAGAGTCCCCAGTTTTCTCCATCCCTGACCCTGCTTTCTCAGGAGAGCCGTCATCCTTGACATATGATACATTTGATTTTGGTTGTTAGCTTCACCACCACTAGTATATAAGCTCCGTGAAAGCAGGGGCTGGGTAGTATTTTGTCCTGCTGGTTCCCAGAGAGGCATCTGCTGAGTGGTAGACTAGTGATAAATATTTGTGGAATCAATGAGCTGGGGCCCAGCAGCTCCATGGCTGAGACTGAGTTTGCCTAGCAGCAGTTTCCCCAAACGTGGCTGGGGGGCTTCCTTCCAGCAGGAGCTTAGGAGCCCTCTAAGCCTTCAGACTGCGGCCCTGGAGAGTCCCAGGCCCTCTGGTTGTCCCATGGTGAGAACAGTGAGAGCCCACGATGGCAGGGCAGACAGCCCCGGGAAAGGCTTTGGATTGCATTTAGAAGAGAACTTTCTGGAAAGTCCATGTTGCTGGCCCAGAGATTGGGGTCATGGGGAAGAAAAGGTCTCAATTTAGTCACCCCCATCGTTACCTCTCCATCCTGACGCACCAACAACACTGTGGAAACCTTCTTCCTCTGTAACCCTTCTTAAGTTGCATGACGATGAAGGGGGATTCAGGGATGGTTTGTGACTATTAACATCCGGGGCTCGAGCCTGGGGCAGGGGAGGAGGTGGTGAGAGAACAGCCTGGAGTAGGCTTCCCTCCCTTTCAGAAGGAGGGTGGTTAGGCCAGAGCTACCGGAAGCAAACACTCCCCCACTTTGGATTAGGCAACTGGAAATACAGATATGGCTAATCACCACCCAGAGTGATGCTGACTGTGACACCCAGAGTGGTGCGTGGTCCAGAGGCCTAATGAGCTGACACTCCCTTGTGGGTTTGTCAGCAAGGACCAGGCCCACCCCACCTGTGACAAGAGTCTCTTGGCAAAGGAAACAAACCAGGATGTGGGCTCTGCAGTGGAGGCCAGGAGAGGGGACCCAGAAGGACAGGGGTGGGGTTAAAGCTTTAGGAGATCTGGTCGTGGATGAAGTCTGGCACCCCAAAGGTTCCCCCAACTTGATCATTGCCAGGGAGCAATGTAACCTAATTCTTTGTGCCCTCAATGAATCCATAACAATAAAAAAATGCACATATAATTAAAATTCATGTCACTGCCCACTCAGTGTCACAGTCAGTAGGACAAGGGGACAGTGCCCTCTGGGAAATGTGCCCATACATTGTCTGGGTGACTGCAAAGACCCAGGCAGCAAAGCTTCCCTCCTCTCCATCATAAAGATATAATTCTAGAAATCCAGCAATAAACAGCTTTGTTCACTGGACGCCTTTGCCTGTATGGCACTGTTAAGTGGACACAAGTCAGAATGGGGCTAATGCCTGGCGGGGCTGGGTTTTCTGCAGCCCCCAGATGCCTCAGCAGCTGGCCGAGGGAGGGAGAGCTGACCTCTGGGCCTGCATCTTCCTCAGACTTACATTCACATCATCGACCAAAGGACCAGAAAGCCCGTGCGGACCAGGTTCTACACGGACCCCATGGTGGTCTTTCATCACGTCAATGCCTTCGAAGAGGATGGCTGCATTCTGTTCGACGTCATCGCCTACGAAGACAGCAGCCTCTACCAGCTCTTCTACCTGGCCAATCTGAACCAGGACTTCGAGGAGAACTCCCGGCTCACCTCGGTTCCCACCCTCCGGCGGTTCGCCTTGCCCCTCCACGTGGACGAGGTAATAGCTTAAGAGAAGGTTTGCTTTATTTCTAGAGAGATGTGAGCCCAGGTAGGAAGTTACTTTGACCTTTATTTGGTTGACATCAAAATCCAAAAATTCCCATAACCCCACCAACCCAAGATGATCAGTGTGGACACATCTGTCTGGCCTCACAAGCTCTTTTGTTCTCTCTCTGTATCTTAATTTTAATCATATGTGCATACTTTTTTATTGTTAGGGATTCATTAAGGGTACAAAGAATTAGGTACACTGATTGCATTTTTTAGGCAAAGTCTCTCTTATAATTGTGTCCCACCCCCAAGAAGTGTGTCATACACCGTGACCCCCGTCACCCTTCCTCCTCCCCACTCCCTCATTCCCCTACCCCCTGCCTTGTATTAGCTCATCTACTGCCTTCATATTAGAATTGAGTACATTGGATTCTTGCTTCTCCATTCTTGTGATGCTTTACGAAGAAGAATGTGTTCCAACTCAATCCAGGTTAATGCAAAAGATGTAAAGTCTCCATGCTTTTTAATGGCCGAATAGTATTCCGTCGTATACAAATACCACAGTTTATTAATCCATTCCTGGGTTGGTGGGCACTTAGGTTGTTTCCACATCTTGGCGATTGTAAATTGAGCTGTCATAAACACTCTAGTGCAAATGTCCTTATGATAAAATGATTTATTTTCTTCTGGGTAGATGCCTAGTAGTGGGATTGTAGGACAAATGGTTGGTCTAATTTGAGTTCTTTATTCTCCATTCTTCCTCCCAGAAAGGTTCTATTACTTTGCAGTCCCACCAGCAGTGTAAAAGTGTTCCCTTCTCTCCACTTTCACGCCAGCATCTGCAGATTTGAGACTTCGTGATGTGGGCCATGCTCACTGGGGCGTATGTGCATAATTTTTAATAGCTTCATTGAAATGTATTTGACTTACCGTACAATTCGCCATTTAAAGTGCTCCATTCAGTCCTCTTTGGTATAGTCACACATGTGCACATCCAGCCCTACAATCAATTTCAGAACATTTTCATCCCCTCACAAAAAGAAAAATCACATACTCAATAGCGGCTACTGCTTGGTCCCTCCGTTCCCTGCCCCAGGTGACTGCTCATCTGCTTTCTGTCTCCTGGCATCTTCTGGGCATTGTATACAAATGCAGTCATGCAGGGGAGTCTGGCTTCTTTCAGGCAGCACAGCGTCCCTGAGAGGCATCTGTGTTGTAGCCTATATCACACTCCTTTCCTTTTTATGGCTAAATATGTACATGCCATTTTTCACACTGTTTTCTCACCTATTGGTACATCTGAACGTCTCTCCATGACATTAAGTAATTCTTTGAAACATCATTGGAAATATGTATCCAGGGCAGGGATTCATCACCATTTGCTTACACAGCCCCGATGCTGAACAGCTCTGTTCTTAGACGGGAAATGACCACCAGGCAGACAAATGTTATCCTCTATCGGGTGCTGTGGCCACAGCTCTGGGCTTCACTGAAGGAGGCTATGGAGGCTTCTGGCTCCAGAACTTACTGACTTCATGCCTTAATTAATTTAAATGGAACCAAATTCAATACAATTACGTTTTGATGGCTCACATTAGCTAAATGCACGCTATGTGCCAGATACTTTGCTAAGCGTTTTGTTTTTCTTACCTCACTGAAGGATCAGAACAACCTGAGGGAAAGCTCCCCGTATTAGCCTCATTTTACAGATGGAAAAACTGAGGCTCAGAGAGGTTAAGCAATGTGTGTAAGACCAAAGGGGCAGAGCTAAAACTGGAGCCTTCTCCAGTCTACCTCCGAGCCCCTGTATGTAACTGCTAAGGGGCAGTGACACTGTTGTCCCTAACTGCTAGAATGAGCCTCAGAGAGGGCATGACTGCTCTCCAGGCTCCACAGTGCTAGGGGATGGGCCTGCAGTACCCAGGGTACCTCTGGGCTCAGTGCAGGAGTGTAGCCAGTGAGCAGGGAGCTGGTGTGTGCACCCAACTCAGTCTGGCTGCAGACTCAGGGGCTCCCCTATCTCTCCAGCACTTCCCCAAGCACTGTCACTTGTGTGTCTCTACCATGGTTTGTGGTTTGGTTTTTTTTTTTTTGAAATAGAGTCTAACTTTGTCGCCCTCAGTAGAGTGCCATGGTGTCAGCTCATAGCAACCTCAAAATCTTGGGCTTAAGCCATTCTCTTGCCTCAGCTTCCCAAGTAGCTGGAACTACAGATGCCTGCCACGTTGCCTGGCTATTTTTTTTTTTTTTTTTCTTAGAGATGAGGTCTCACTCTGGCTTAGGTTGGTTTTGAACTCAGGCAATCCACCCGCCTGGCCTCCCAGAGTGCTGGGATTACAGGTGTGAGCCACCTCACCCGGCCAATATTTCCCATCACCTCTATTTAACATATACAAATCCTTTTTTATGTCAATCAACTCACTCTTTACTTAACTCACTTGAAAGGAAACACATCCCCACCCAATGGAAAGCTGGCATTGCTTTCCACACAAAGAAGTTGAGCATGAGAATGAAACAGTGGACAGAAAGCAGCGGTCTTGAGCTCAAGCCAGAGGCTTGCTGCTTGCCAAGACTCAGTCTTTTTGCTGAGGGTGGGGGAGAAAGTTTGAAAAGCATTAGGCGTTCAAGACATTGTGACACCCAAGTGGAGACTCTCTCCTTGACCCAGTCAGAAAGATTGGAAGAAACTAAGGAGGTTTTTTTGTTTGGTTTTCTTTTCTTTTCTTTTTTTGAAACTTAGTCTCACTTTGTTGCCCTAGAGTGCTATGGTATCACAGCTCACAGCAACATCGAACTCTTGGGTTCAAGTGATCCTCTTGCCTCAGCCTCCTGAGTAGCTGGGACTGTAGGTGCCCATGACAACATCTGGCTTTTTTTTTTTTTTTTTTTAGAGATGGGCCCTTGCTTTTGCTCAGGTTGGTCTCGAACTGAGACCAACCTGCCTCACCTCCCAAAGTGCTAGGATTATAGGCATCAGCTCCTGAGCCTGGCAAGAAGAGAGTGAGGAGTTAACTTTTTCTCCATGCAATCAGGCTACTGAATGAGCTGCCATGTCTCCTAAAATCATCATGGGGTACAGAGGCCTGTGGCTTTCTTGCTCAGGAAGCACAGCAGGGTAGCCCTGTGGCCCTTGTTCCAGGAAGCAATGTGGGTATTGTAAAGCAGATCACAGGGCCAACCTCAGCCCAGTGATGACACACACTCCCTCCCACTTCCCATACCTGAAAGACTTTATAACCTTCTTATTGTACTCAAGAAAGGGTTTGCTTCCTTGGAACCAAACTAAGAAGATTAGCATGGACATTTTATTTTATTTTATTTTATTTTTATTTTTATTTTTTTTTCAAGTTTTTGGCTGGGGCTGGGTTTGAACCCACCAGCTCCAGCATATGGGGCCAGCGCCCTACTCCTTTGAGCCACAGGCGCGGCCCCAGCATGGACATTTTAAAGGTCACTGTGTGAGCTGTCTGCTGCCTTAGCCAGCTCCTGAGCAAAGGAGAGCAAGCTATGGGGTGGGTGGCTCCGGCCACGCTTTTTAATTGCTATTTACTGTCCCTTAAAAAGTCTCCTTACTTTGCTTTCAAGTCGCTCTGCCTGTGTGTTGAAATTGGGAGGGCAGGCAGGGAGATGCAGCCTGCCCTGCTCAGAACCATTGTACCCAGAGGCTTATTAGAGATGTGACCTCGGGGGTGTCACCCTTTCTCTGGGTCCATCTTACCCAGAGGCTTATTAGAGATGGGACCTCAGTGGGTGCCACCTTTTCTGAAATGCCCTCTGGGTCTGGGGTCTCTGAACTGGAGTCCCCCCAACTCTGTTCTCTTCATGTCACACCTTCCTCTATCCTTGCACGTTGGGGTCACCTGGAGAGCTACCCAGGCCTGGACTTGTGCCCAGAGCAGCTCCAGGGCTGCGGCCCCAGGCCTGGGTGTGCCTCAGAGCCCGACAGGTGATTCTAACATGCAGCCCTGGGCAAAAACCTCTGAGTTCATCTTCAAGGGCCCTATTACCCTCCTCCAGTGAGTTCTCACACACTAAAGCAGTGTTGGTCTATCTTTTTTATCTCATGGGACATCTGAACCTATAGTTAAACTTCTGCGGCATACTTAAATTATGTTGATCAAAAAAAGAGCAAAAAAGGGCGGCACCTGTGCCTCAAAGGAGTAGGGTGCCAGCCCCATACTGGTGGCGGGTTCAAACCCGGCTCCAGCCAAAAAAAAAAAAAGAATACACTTACTGTACTTTGAACTTCTTTCAAAAATAATTTAATGAATGATCTCTAAAAAATTTCGCAGCACATGTAAGATCCTCTCACAGCACACTTAAATTATGTTGATTAAAAAAAAGAGCTTAAAAGAGGATATACTTATTGTGCTTTGAACTTCTTTGGAAAATAATTGAATGCGTGAGCTTTAACATTTTTCACGGCACACCAGTTGAAAATCGCTGCTCTAATGGCACCTTGCAGCTCTTTCTCCGAGTTTGTCTCAAATATATTTCCCTGTTTGGTCTGGACTGTTGAGGCATCAGCTCTGAGAGAGCAGGGACTCTGCTTCGGAAGTAGGGCATCCCCTGCACTGGAGGCTGCTCGGTAAGCTCTTAAACATTTGAAATGAATGAATGAATGATGAATAAATGAAAAATGTAAAGGGAGGTCTCTAAGAGAGCACCAGGTCTTTAGCATTTGAAAAGTGCTTTCCACACAGGAGCCCAGCACATTGTATTTAAATATCCAGGATGTCCCAGCTGCCTGGTTTTCCTGCATTTGGGCCAGCGGGGGTTAGAGGAAGGTGTGACGGGCAGGGCCACTTGGCACACTGGGCCTCTTTATGTAGGGCAACAGGGGTGCCTATGGCAGGGCTCAGCAGGGCGGAGAAGAGGAGGGAGGGGTGTGGACCTGTAGGGACAGTCTGCCCCACCCTGGTCCTGAAGGGCACCGGCCTCTGCCTCGGAGAGGGAGGCGAGGTGCTATGCCTTTGCCATCCATACCTAAGGGCAATTATGGAGGAAGCACTTCCCCCCAGACCTACAGCTTCAATGACTGGATTCGCAGACTTGGTTTTGGTCTCCAAATGCAAAAATGAAAATGTGAAAATGAGAGGAGGCAGTCTTTATGGAGAGCTCACTGTGTGCGGGCCTTGGATCTGCTCTGAGACCCTGGCAACAGGGCCCCTGCTCTGCCTGAGCTTGGTCCTTTGGAGGGCCCTGATCTGGCCTCACTTTCTCCAGTAGGGCTCCCTCTCTAAGGTGAGGTCACAGGGCCTTACCCCGCCCCCCGCAGCAGGGTGCCCCCACTCCCACCCATATTAACTTAATATGTGTAGACATAGGGTCGGTGGGCCTCCTCTTATCCTGGGTCCTGAAAATTTTAGGGACTGCTCAATGCTTAGGTAACCTGCAACCCACTATTCTGAGTTACTGTGATCTGCTGATGAGAGGGAAAGTAACTCACTCATCATTGCAAAGTAATCCCTGGGATTCCAGCTAGAATTTGAGTACTCATCAGCCTAGCTCCAAGTTACCAACTATGATGAGTCTGGCTCTGAACCAGGTGTTTTCACAATCATTATTTAATTTATTCTTAACATAATCCTCAGATGAAGGTGGAAGCAACCTCACTTATGCTCAGCACCTCTCCAAAGGTTATGAATCACCACCCCAATTTTACAGACAAGGAGGCAGATGCAGCCAGGCCCTTACAAAGCCGTAGGTTTCACATGGAAGGGGGCCTTCTGGGGGGTTCCTGTGTCTCATCAAGTGTAGGGAGTCCCCTCGAGGGTAGGGATTTCAAAACAAGCTTGCAGGATTTTGCTGAATTCTGGCTGAAAAAATGATTCCTTCCTAAAGCTGAGCGTGTTGGCCTCCGAAAGCAGCCGAGTCATGTTTGTTACTGTTGTGTGTGTGGAAAAATTCACAGTTTATCCGCCAACCAGTCTGACCAGTTTCAGGCTGGAGTTAGAAGAAGCCTCTGCCGACCAACTCCCTAAGAATCAAGGCTGGGACCTGCCCAGAGGCCTGTGGTTGTCACATGCCTAGCAAGGACGTGGGGAGAGCTTCCCACTGACCTGTGGTGCCGTGCGGGTGGGGGTTTTCAGGGTTCAGAGTTTCTGTTTGTCAGACACCACCAACAACAGGGAGTAACGGACATGCAATACGTATTGAATCCTGTTGACCACCTTCCCCAGGTTATCAGATGACAGTAAGGTGATGAACACAACAAAGTCTGGTGGTTACTTAAGACCAAGGAGTATTGGTCTTGAAAGCTGTTTTTCTCCCAAATAATAATTTTTGTTGCAGGTCTGTTTTGATTTTAGCAGCGATGCGTTTTTGTGGGAGAAAATATGGAAAATGGAGAGAAGCATGGGGAAAGAATCGAAGTCCCCCAGGATCCCACCGCCTGCCGCAGAGGGGATGTTTGGTATATCTCCTGCAGGCTCTTTTCCACGTAACTGTTTTACGTGGTTGAGCTCAGACCCATGTGCAGCCCGTTCAGAAGCTTCTCTCCCCAGTTGCACCATGAGTGTTTCCCATGGTATTGCAGTCTCCTCAGAAGCATCCTTTTAATGACTGATGCAACCTTTTAGAGGTGAATCATACAGCATTTTAAAAGCGAGAACATGCTCATAGAAGCACATTAATTTTCCTGTGAGAGATGAGGCAGGCCAGGGTGAGAGGAAAGTGCCCAGGATTAGGAGTCTTGCTTATACCACCTACCAGCCTGTGTGAGTTTGGGAGCTTCCCTTCAAATTGCTAATCCTCATTTTTTTTTAAACTGAGAATAAGCATAACAACAGTGAGGGGGGTGATGGTGGCTGTGGCTCACACCTCTAATCCCTGCACTCTGGGAGGCCGAGGCAGGTTGAACTTGAGCTCAAGAGTTCGAGACCAGCCTGAGCAAGAGCAAGACCCCATTTCTACTAAAACTAGAAAAATTAGCCAGGTGTGGTGGTGAGTACCTGTAGTCCCAG
>CAUYQV010156658.1:0-14734 GCA_963574575.1 Galagoides demidoff | reverse complement strand
AGCTCATAGCAACCTCCAACTCCTGGGCTCAAGCGAGTCTCCTGCCTCAGCCTCCCAAGTAGCTGGGACCACAGGCACCTGCCACAACGCCCGGCCATTTTTTGGTTGCAGCCATCATTGTTGTTTGGCAGGCCCAGGCTGGGGATTTGAACCCGCCACCTTAGGTGTACGTGGCTGGCGCCTTAGCCAATTGAGCCACAGGCGCCGAGCCACGTTTCTCTTTTCAAATAGTACTTGGGTATATTTTTTGAGTACAGTTGGTGCCACATAGTTTCACTGGTTTTGCATGTCTGATGTTTCTCTACCGGTTCTGCAGTGGTTTTGTGTGCTTATTCTTTCTTCTTCGATTAGGAACTCCTCCATTCTTCCTTTTGAGCTTCTGAGAGTCCAGTGTAGTGTTTTTCAGTTATTGAGCATACAGCAAAGTATTGCTACTTTAAAAGATTTTGCAAAAGTATTCAATTGTGGAAGATTTTGAGGGGATGGGGGCTTTGTTTATGACATGAGGAATTTAGTGTGTGCCTTGGATTTCGCAGACACTTAATTGAGCATTCGTTTCTGCTTGATGACTCTAAACCCCATGATATTTTAAGTTTGAAGGTTTTTCTCAGATTTAGCATCATCAGAGAGAGAGGCAAGCCTGTTTTGCCATTTTTTTAAGCTTCAGAGAGTCCTAAATCTTTTATAATGAAGGCAACAAAGTTTTGTACTATTTGGGTAAAGAAGGATCTTAAACATAAAATAGAATGCTTTTTTATTTCTCCCTGCCAACCCAACTCATTAATGAAGCAGCAGAAAATGTGATATGAGTCAGAGGTTAAATAGAAGACCTTTCCAAATGAGCGCGCTGTGTCATTTTTCCAAAGTTTACTTAATGAAAGTTTTTAAGGCCAGTGTTTCTCAAACTTCATATAGCGTATGTACATGGTCCCCTAAGGGTCTTGTTAAGCTTTAAATTCTGACTCACTGGGTCTGAGTGGGGCCTAAAATTCTGCATTTCCAGAAGCTTCCGGCTTTTGCTGCCCTCAGAGTGGCAAGGCATGAAGTTGTGTCTGAGGTTCCTGTTCCCCGGCTCACCAGTTTGAGTTTGTGTGTTTCTCCCTGCTCTGTCTAGGTCTGGTCCCTAGCTACGGTAGCTACAGATCTCTGCCTTGGTCCAAAGTCTGATCCAGATCTGGAGATACCCTGGGCTCGGCATCCATTCGGTCGACAGCTGCTGGAGTCCCTGTAGGTTTTGAGAGCTAAAAACGAGGAAAATGAGTGATGGTAATTTTAGGTCTGTGAACAAAGAGTTCAGAGGCCTGAAGAATGAGAAGTAGGATCTTTCCTTTTAGTGCTGAAATAATTTGTGTGTAAAACTAACTTATTGCAGAAGTAGCTGTACAATATTTGTCTTTTATAACAAAGATTTGAAACCCCCAAGACTCCATGTGTCCTTTAGAGGTTCATGCTTTAGTCCAGAAATCATATCAGTCTGAACCCAGGAGTTTGAGCTCTTAATATGCTACATTTCTTCTTGGGAGTTGTAGGATCTTACCCCTGAGGACAGATTAGAGAAGCGACTGTTGACATTCATGTTTGCCAAAGGCCGTGATGCTCCCACCCTGTTAGGCAAGTCATAAAAACATTGACTTAAAAAAAAAATATATGGGACGGTGCCTGTGGCTCACAAGGATAGGACACCAGCCCCATATGCTGGAGGTGGCAGATTCAAACCCAGCCCCGGCCAAAAAAAAAAAAAAAAAATATATATATATATATATATATATTCCCACTTATCATATATATATGATAAGTGGGAATTATACTATACAAAATAACACCAAGTCGAATCACTTGACTCTCAGTAACATGGCTGCCCAGGACTTTGGCAGAGAAACTACTTTTTTAGGTTGTGGTTTGCTCTACTCACGCCTCGAGGCCAGTCCTGGGACATGGGCTCAAGCTCCCCTTGCCTCATCGTTATTGCTGGGATGATAAAACTTGTTTTATCTACTTTAGGCCAGGCTCAAATAAGTGATCATGAAAATACAAATACTGCGCTGTCAGTGGTGGGAAGGTGTCAGTACTTACTCCAGCACAAAGGCAAAGTCCCTCTGATCCCTTACTCACATTCGCACGTGATGGTCCTAAAAGAACAAAGGTGATATGAGTGCCTAAAAGATAAAAATGTTCCTTGTTTTCATTTAATAGCTTGTGTCTGTGATTCCATGTCCAGTGTCCGTTACCTATGATGGTAACAGGGTTCTCTCATCTCCTTCATGTAGCTTTAAGTTATATGAATGATGTATAGAGGAGCCCCCCAAAAGCAGGGTGACTTTTCCTTGGGGAGACGGAGAGAACATGTGTTGCCTCCCTCAGGTGTTAGGTTAGTTCTGTTTAGTTCTTGGAGAAGCCATGTCTAGATGCTAATCAGAAGCTTTCAGATGAGTTATCTAGAGCATTTATAATACTTTGTTTGATGCCTTATAATCCGAAAGAAATCTAGCCAAATTCACAGTAGGTCAAACCACTTTGGATCTGTAGAAAACCCCAACCTGGGGGGTTTAAGAGGCCTACCAGCCTAGGGCAGGAATCTGCCAGGACTGGTAGTTGTCCGACCTTGATCCCTTCTCGTGACTTTCTCTCCTCTTGTCTTTCCCTTCAGGTTGGCCCATTATTGCCGGCTCCGGGATGTGCAGACGCTGGCCATGCTCTGCAGCGTGTTTGAAGCCCAGTCTCGGCCCCAGGGAATACCAAACCCCTTTGGGCCTTTTCCTAACCGTTCCTCTAATCTTGTGGTATCCCACAGTCGATACGTAAGTTTTCTGACTCATGTCTGATTTTGCCCTACCGTGACCCTTTGTGTGGAACAACATTCTGATGCCAATCCTGTTTGTTCTCGTCCCGCCTCCAGCCCAGCTTTACCTCCTCTGGCTCCTGCTCCAGCATGTCAGACCCAGGGCCCAACACTGGTGGCTGGAACATAGGTGGGTTGGTGTGGAAATGACTTAGCCTACACTGGATTTTTAGTGCCGCAGATGCTCTGTGCAATTGTTAATACATCATCTTTGATGTGCATTCTCCATATTTCTTCTTGTTTCTCACTTCTCTTCAAATTTAGTGTGTTAGGGACACTGTTGCCAGGAAGCCTGGCGTTGCACGGCTGGCAGCCCATTTCGGGTGGGTCTCTGTGCCTCACTATGTTGATTTCCTTTTGTAACCCTGAGAAACTGACAGTGAGACTTCACACCCCAGAAACCTAACCCTAGTCATTCCTCCTTCACACACCCTCCCCTCATCCTCTGCCCCTGACCACTTTCCACATAGAGAAATAAAGCTGGGTCTCACTCCAGCTGGCCAGAGGTCTTTTTCTGAGTAGGTGTGTTTCCTTGATTTTTAAAAATTTTTCCAAAATTGGGCAGCGCCTGTGGCTCAATGGGTAGGGCACTGGTCCCATATACCGAGGGTGGCGGGTTCAAACCCAGTCCCGGCCAAACTGCAACAAAAAAGTAGCCGGGTGTTGTGGCGGGCACCTGTAATCCCAACTACTTGGGAGCCTGAGGCAGGAGAATCATCTAGGCCCAAGAGTTGGAGGTTGCTATGAGCTGTGATGCCATAGCCCTCTACCCAGGGGGATAAAGGGAGAAGAGTCTCTCTAAAACAAAACAAAACAAAGCAAAAAATTTTCCAAAATTATCTTAATTTTCTTGATTATAAAAGCAGTACATGCCCAGTGATATAAAGCAAATACGAAGTGTTAGAAAGTAATAATCATTGATCTCCCATCTAGGAATATTATCTATTAACATTCCAGCATGTTCTCTTCCAATGTTTGCACGAGGGCAGGCATTATGTATACAATTTTACATTTTTTTTTTTTGTTTGTTTGTTGTTTGTGTTGAGACAGAGTCTCAAGCTGTCGCTCTGGGTAGAGTGCTGTAGCATCACAGCTCACAGCAACCTCTAACTCTTGGGCTTAAGTGATTTCTCTTGCCTCAGCCTCCCAAATGGTTGGAACTGCAGGCGCCTGCCGCATGCGCAGCTATTTTTATTGTTGTTGTTGCATTTGTCATTATTGTTTTAGCTGTCCCGGACTGGGTTCAAACACGCTAGCCTCAATGTATGGGGCTGATGCTTTTATAATCAAGAAAATTAAGATAATTTTGGAAAAATTTTTGGAAAAAGTCTTTCTAGGTGGGCTCAGTGGTTCACGCCTATAATCCCAGGACTGTGGGAGACTGAGGAGGGAGAATTGCTTGAGCTCAGGAGTTCAAGACTTGCCTGAGTGAGTCTGAGACCCTGACTCATAAAAAAAAAAAAAAAAAAACCCAGTCTGGCGCCTTGGTGAGCACCTGTAATCCCAGCGGCTTCCAGAGGTTGAAGCAGCAGGATGCCCACAGCCTGAGTCTAAGGTTGCAGTGAGCTATGATGCCATTGCAGTCTGCTCAGGGCATAGGGTGGGACTCCATCTCAACAACAATAACAACAAAAAAAGTCTTTTGGCTCGGTGCCTGTGGCTCAATCGGCTAAGGCGCCAGCCACGTACACCTAAGGTGGCGGGTTCGAATCCCCAGCCCAGGCCCGCCAAACAACAATGATGGCTGCAACCAAAAATTGGCCGGGTGTTGTGGCGGGCGCCTGGGGTCCCAGCTACTTGGGGGGCGGAGACAGGAGACTCACTTGAGCCCAGGAGTTGGAGGTTGCTATGAGCTGTGATGCCATGGCACTCTACCCAGGGGGATAGCTTGAGGCTCTGTCTCAAAAAAAAAAAAAAGTCTTTCTAAATAATGATAGCATTCTACTATGTCACTGTGCCCTAATTTGCTTTAGCATTATATGAGGGCTCTCCTTTTAGTTCTATTTCTCAGATCTCCCGCTTAGCTTGCTCTTCCTCCGGGGAATAGGTGAGTACACACCATCTTGTGAGAGTTCTCAGATGTTTCCCCACCATCCCCCATTGCCTTCTTCCCTTCCCGTTTGATTTTCTTCAGCGGGAAGAGAGGCAGAACATCTATCATCACCCTGGGGAGAGTCTTCACCAGAGGAGCTCCGCTTTGGCAGTCTGACCTACAGTGATCCTCGGGAGCGAGAACGGGACCAGCATGACAGAAATAAAAGGTAATGGCCTTCTCAGGCCAGGGCTGCCGTTCCAGAACTCTCTAGATTCTCCAGCATCGGGACTCTGATGGCCATTGCACTCACCATTAGGAAGTCTGTCTCTTCCTACCTTGACTTGGATGTGGGGTTAGGAAGAGAGAGAAATGTACCCACCCTAGGAAGGGTACATTAAGTGCTATTTGTTATCTATCCTGTTTTTTCTTAAAGTAGCTGACAGGAAACCTTCTGAATTTATCCAGGCTTTTGGACCCTGCCAATACCCAGCAGTTTGATGACTTTAAGAAATGCTACGGGGAAATCCTCTACCGCTGGGGTCTGAGGGAGAAACGAGCTGAAGTACTGAAGTTTGTCTCCTGCCCTCCTGATCCTCACAAAGGGATTGGTGAGTTTGACTTTCCTTCTTTTCCCACCGCAGTCCAAAAGGTCCTGCACTTTAGTTCGTCCACAGCATCAGATTTAGAATGAAGTTTTAGCTTCTCAGTTAGAAGCAGAAGTTTCCAAAGCATTTGGAGTCAGTTCCAAGCTTTTGAAAACTCTTGGCTCAGCGCCTGTGGCTCAATCGGCTAAGGCGCCAGCCATGTACACCTAAAGTGGCAGGTTCGAATCCCCGGCCTGGGCCCGCCAAACAACAATGATGGCTGCAACCAAAAAATGGCCAGGCATTGTGGCGGGCACCTGTGGTCCCAACTACTTGGGAGGCAGAGGCAGGAGACTCGCTTGAGCCCAGGAGTTGGAGGTTGCTATGAGCTGTGATGCCATGGCACTCTACCTAGGGTGATAGCTTGAGGCTCCGTCTCAAAAAAAAAAAAAAAAGAAAACTCTTGTATTTCATAAGATCCAATTCCTATTGCAACAGAAGTGGGTTTACCTACAGTACTCAGAATAGATGGGAAGTAGGGGTGTTTATTCGTGTAGCCACTAATACAGTCCGGCTCCTCTTACACACAGTGCTGCACTTCCCCTGGTGGGAACTAGCAGCTGAGGGGGGAAGAAAAATTAAATACTACATGTTGAGATAAATATTAATGAGCAAACGAAAACTATGGTGGGGCAGGGAGAAAAGGAAGAAAGACTCTTAGAAGACATGTGAGGTGTGTTGGGAAGGCCTCTTGGAGGAGCTGAGATCTGAAGGATGAGAAGGTGCCATCCTCCAGGGAATCAGTTGATAACACACCATATTGTGAGTTCCCCATATGCCAAGGGGGCAGCGTCTGGGGAAATGGCTTGTCTGGTGAACTAGTAAAGGAAGGCCGATGTGGGTAGAGTTCCAGTGTGGATGGATGGCATGCCGAGAGGGAGAAGGGTGCTATCAAAGTAGAGTGTAGGGTAACTAGGGCACACCAGGCAGGGACTTGTCAGTGGTGGTCAAGGATTTGGATCATGTTCCAAGTCCAAAGGCCGTTAACAAGGAAATGACATGCTCTGGTTTGTTTTAAGAGGATCACTTCAGCTATCACCTGAGAAAAGGCTGGAAAGAGAGCAAAGCAAGTAGGAAGCCTCTTTGGAGAATGTTACAGTGTCAAAAGATTGGTGGCCTGGTCTGAGGGTGGTATGGATGGAGCCGAAAGGAAATGGATGGATTAAACAGATATTTTAGAGGTAGCCTCACCATGACTTGGATGTCGGGTTAGGAAGAGAGACAAAGCTTAGGTGATTTCCTGCTTGAGCACCTGGGCCAGTGGCAGTGCCAGCTTCTAAGATGGAAAAGACTGGAAAGCAGTTGTGAGCTTAATTTGGGGAGAGACGTGTGAGATATGGGACTGGAGAAGATGGATGTGAGTTGGGTGCTCAGAGGACAGGTGTGGCTAGAGCTGGGAATTTGGGCGTCTCTGCATGGAGATGGTATATTGACTCAGGGCTGGGAAGGAGGAGTGTAGCAGGAGGCACTTGAGCTGGGACCTAAAGGATGAGCCAGAAGTAAGAGACTTCGAATGAGACTCCAGTGAGCTTTGAGGAAAAGCAAGACCCAAGTGAAAGAAACTATGCAAAGAGATATTTTTTAAAGGATGAAATGGAAGACTGCCAAAGATAGTAGACAGAACGTACGCAGATTCCCCCAGACTCTACCAGAGCTTTTCTGAAAAGGCCTAACTGGATACAGAGAAGTAATGTTGATGTAAAATTTGGGATCTGGGAAGCAGATAGTAGTGGCTGATTTTACTCAATATAGCCAAGCCCTGGCTCGGCGCCCATAGCTCAGTGGTTAGGGTGCTGGCTTTCAAACCAGCTGGGTTCAAACCTGCCTGGGCCTACCAAAACAACAATGACAACGGCAACAGATAAAATAGCCGGGCATTGTGGTGGGCGTCTGTAGTCCCAGCTACTTGGGATGCTGAGGCAAGAGGATCACATGAGCCCAAGATTTTGGGTTTGCTATGAGCTATGATGCCATAGCACTCTACCCAGGGCGACATAGTAAGACTCTGTCTCAAAAAAAATCAATTTGTTCACAGGTACGCCAGTCTTTATACGAGACATGAGTATCCTTCTATTGATCTTGAAGGGCAATCGTTGAATAAAAATTGCTATTAATAACCTTGTATTGGTGTACATTTACCTAGAGAACCTGAATTTCCCTTTTTTGGATTTCTCTTATTTTAAGTTCAATAAATAGAAGAACTCTTATAATAAAGCTAAACTAATTAAGAGTACTGCGTGTACCAAGCATTCCCAATTATTTCTAGCACCCCTCCCTCTGTGTAGTGAGGGAACAGATCTGTAGTTTTGACCACTGGTCATCTGGGAAGTCTTGCAGGTAGCTAAGATACAGAAGGCATTGACAGCTTTATGATTCTGACTATAGGAATGGGCTGAGCTTAAATTATATACATCTACATCTATAGTAAAACCTCTGTAAGTTGACCACCCAAAGGACTATAACAAACCGGTCAACACACAGAGGTGGGCAACACAAGGAACTCCATCTACCACACTGGCATGTGTGCATGGTACATGTCCTGGCTATGAAAATTCAGTCAGCTTAAGGAGGTGCTCAGTACAGGGAGAGGGTCAACTATGGAAGTTCTACTATATTTGCAAAAAAAGTGACTCTAAGGTTGGTCCACATAATTCAGGTTGGCCAAAGGACAAAGTGCAGCCAGAAAGTGGCAGGTGGACCACAGAGGAATAGGCAGGGGCTTGGAGATGGGATTGGAGGACACTAGGGATTGTGCTAAGAGTTGGGGTAGAGGGAAGATTGAGAACTAAGGACAGAAGTCTTCAGGGAAAGAAAGCATGTCTCCAAAATGTCAGTCGAAGACAGCCGAGAAAAGGGGCAAAGGCTGGTGAGGCCAGATGGTATTAGCCCCCAGAGGAAGGGTGTGGGCTGGGGGCAGTGAGGGGCACCGTTCTACCCTTCTTGCCCCTGGGGTCATAGGACTTTAGGATGAAACAGCCAGAGGCCAACTGAGGCAGCTGGAATTTCATTAGCGTCAGGTTGGGGGTGTTCTGAGCAGATAGAACATGTGCAAGGTCTGCACTGGGGGTGGCCCAGTGGGAGGAGAGGGGAGGGGGCGAGCAGAGGAGGCAGTGGCAATAAGGGTGCCTGGCCCTGGGGCGGTGACAAAACAGACCGGGGTCTGTGATGGTGGAACTTGCCCTGTGCTTGCTTCCAGGAGGTAGGGAGCCAGTCCTCACACGTGGAAGAGCGGCACAGTCTGTCCTGATCTGGCCACCTCATGCTGCATGGCCAGTTGGCAGGCAGGTAGTAGAGAGGGCTGGCTGCAGACTTGGGGTACTGCCAGCCCACTCTCAGCTGCAGTGTTTCCTGAGTCATTCAGTCCTTTCAGCCGATCCCTCTTACACGCCTTGTACATGCCAGGTCCCTGCCAGCCGTGGAGTGGAAAAGCATCAGCGCAGCCACCCATGCTGGGCGGCGCTGGGTGTCCACCAGGGCCTCAGAGAGCCAGGTGCCTGCCACTGCAGTGACAGCGCTACCCTTTATCAGACTTGTCCAGATGGCAGAAGAAGGAGTTCTATGTTTTAAAAAAGAGAAAATGAAAGGCATTGTTCTAACAGATTCCAGATAGGATCCTAAGAGATTCACACCTTTCTTTTCTGACAGTGCCCAGTTTCCCTTTTGAGAACTAAACTTGAGCTACCTCTTGTTTTGTCCGTGTCCACCTGTTCCCAGAGTTTGGCGTGTACTGCAGCCACTGCCGGAGTGAGGTCCGCGGCACGCAGTGTGCCATCTGCAAAGGCTTCACATTCCAGTGTGCCATCTGCCACGTGGCCGTGCGGGGATCATCCAATTTCTGCCTGACCTGTGGGCACGGTGGCCACACCAGTCACATGATGGAGTGGTTTCGGACCCAGGAGGTGTGTCCCACGGGCTGTGGGTGCCACTGCCTGCTCGAAAGCACTTTCTGAACCTACAGACTGTGGGAATTGTCAGAAATCCCAGAAGACCCGGATGGTGACAAGCCCTCTATTGTAATCAAGGTGCTAGAACTTGGGTGTATCCCTAGTGGGACAGAGGTGTGTTCCCCTCAAAGCCTCCACAGTATCAGCCTTCTTCGGGCCTTTGCTTCCTCGTGGCTGTCTGGCTGGCGTGGACATACTGTAGGAAGATGAGCCCACAAGTGTGCAGCCACATGTCACGTGTTGTCTGTGTCAGCTGAGCTCCCACAGTGGAGAGAAGCGCCTTTAAGGAGTGTTAGCCTTACCCCATAAAGGCTCTCCTCATGCCAGTGCACACACCTGAGTCAGATGCAGAAGACTCCATCTGAGCCCCGGGACAGTGGATATTTAATTGACAAGGGGGACTTTGACATCATGGCTTTAGAGCTTGGTACTTACTGAGCTGATGGACAGTGGCCTTCAAAGATATGACACTTTAATTGTAAATATGTGATGTACCTAAGGATTCTTAAAATGTATTTTTTTGTTTGTTATTTCTCCTCCAGCTGCTGTTCCTGGGCCAATAAAATTCTAATCACTGTTTTAAAAAGAGAGTGTTGAATGTTTCAATGAATCGTTTTTTTACCCTATCTGTAATTGAAGTTAGCTATTTAAATGGGACCAAAGCCAGTGCTCTGATTTTTAAAGTGCTCTCATCATCTGATACGAGAAAGTAGAATTTGCCATCTAAGGGTTTTCCCAGCGCCAAGACCCTTGTTATTTCTTCTAGCAAAAGAAGACATTGCTTTGCAGCATTGCTGTAAAAGTCGCCCCCCTGCCTCTGTGCACATGGCGGGTCCCAGTGAGTACCTCCAGCTCTGCCCTTGCAAGCTTTGGCTGTGTGCCTCTGTGTTCTGATCAGTTGTAGCTCACAGGTCCACCAATCTTAAGAATAATTTCAACTCTTCACATTTTGTATGTGTCAAGGAAGAGATTTCTGTTGAAATATCTATTTCAATTTTTAGAATTTTACACTCCAAGTTGACTAACTTAAGAAACATATGCCCTCCTCGGCACCTGTGGCTCAATCGGCTAAGGCGCCAGCCACGTACACCTAAGGTGGCGGGTTCGAATCCCCAGCCCGGCCGCCAAACAACAAGGATGGCTGCAACCAAAAAATGGCCTGGCATTGTGGCAGGCGCCTGTGGTCCCAGCTGCTTGGGAGGCGGAGGCAGGAGACTCGCTTGAGCCCAGGAGTTGGAGGTTGCTATGAGCTGTGATGCCATGACACTCTACCCAGGAGGATAGCTTGAGGCTCCGTCTCAAAAAAAAAAAAAAAAGGAAACATATGTCCCTAATGTGGGAGTGTTTTGTACCACTGTGTTTCAAACTACAGGTTAGGACCTATTAATGGACTGTGAAATCAGTCTCGTGGGTGGATAAAACCAGGATTAAAAAAATGAACTAGTATGCAAGAAAAACGTTCAGATTATACCATACACAGTTAAGATAAATATTTTTTTGTGTAACTCGTTTACAAGCATGTGTGTACACATGTACACCGGATCCCAGTGTGGATTCATTTCTTACTGAATGTTACAGTCAGAAACACTTTCAAAATACTGCTTTGGATGTTGTTCAGACCTGGCCATGAAGCACACAACACAAGGCAAGTTCTTGGATCCAGTGGCAGTGAGACCAGAGGTTCAACGCGGGTCTCTGATCCAGGGGGAGGTGTCAGCTTCTCAACAGAGTGTGCAGCCAAGTCCCTGGGAGGCAGCAAGGGGAGACCGAGACATCTGAATTTGTTTGCCCCCAGATTTGTCTTTGTTCGTGTTGAGGCTGCTGTAATGGTGATCACAGAATAGGTTGACTGATTTACACGGAGATAAAGGATCTGTTGTGTCCCTCCATGAAATCACACCATTTGCAGAGGACAATCTTGTCCTGTTCCCCACTGCCCAAGCTAATGTAAGAATCTGTCCCTATCTGGCCCCATCAAGAGTGAGATGTTCTCCTTGTTTTAGTTTATTATTACAGGAATGTTGTCTTCAAAAACTGAAAAATCTTAATGGGTATGAAGAAATCTGAAGTTTAAAATATTACATAACGTCTTCTGTTAATAAGTGAAATGTCTCTTGAATTTCCAACTTAACCAGAACCAAAGTCTAATGCAGTAAAACCTCTGTAATTTGACTACCCAAGGGACTGTAACAGACTGGTCAACATAGAGAGGCAGTCAACAAAAGGACCTAGGTCTACTGTACTGATATGCACATGTGGTGCATGTCCGGTCTATGAAAATCAGATCAACTTAAGGTCAACATAGGGAGGTACTCAACTATGGAAGTTCTTTTTTACAAAAACTTATGTTTGGAAGCATGTTAGCCTGGACGTGGGCCATGGTCGTTTATTACACGCACCTAAATCCTTTTTTGTTTACTTTTAATAACAATATAACCTATATTCTGAAATACTTTTGAATTTGGCAAAGAAAACAGGCCTCGCAGTCTGATTTGTGCACCAGAAACAAAGGTTGCTTAGGCAACCTTCTGGAAAGAATTGGGGAAGGTGGGAACCTTCTGGGCAACCGCCAGCTTGATTTTTTGTGTCCCTGTTCTAGCCTCCAAAGTATAAGTGGTATAATGCATTCCTTTGGTAAATGCCATGTATTGTAGGTAGGATCAGTGTAGCTTTAAGTCTTGCTCTGTCACCCTGGGTAGAGTGCTGGGGCATCATTATAGCTCATAGGCAACCTCAAACTCCTGAATTCGAGTGATCCTCTTGCCCCAGCCTCCACAGTAGCTGGGACTATAGGTGCCTGCCACCACGCCCAGCTAGTTTTCCTATTTTTAGTAGAGATGAGGTCTTACTCTTTATCAGGATGGTCTCAAACACTTTAGATCAAGCAATCCACCCACCTTTGCCTCCCAGAGTGCTAAGATTATATGCATGAGTCACCATGCCTGGCCTTTAAATTTTTTTTTCTTTTAGTTTCATCTAACGTGAAAATAACTTCAGCCTGAAGGCGTGGAGTTCGCACCGGGAGTCCCTGTCCTGCTTGGGGTTCTCTGGGTGGCTGGCAGGACTAAGAGGACACTCAGTTCCTTTTCAGTGGTTTAGTGCAGTAGGAACTAAGGAAAAGCCAGGAGTTATTCAGCCTTTGTCAGAGAACTGATGCTGTAGCCACCCTAGGGCGGAGTAGCTCACAGGCAGTCTCTGCAGTTTATTAGAAGGTTGGTTTTGCTAGCTATGGAAAAAAGAGTTCAGAAAACCAGGTGGTAAATATCATCCTCTCCTGGTGGCTCACCTTCCCTACCACCCTCGGGGCTGGAGCCAGCAGGAGGGTCTCATGCTCACACTCAAGGGATGATCGTAGGGGCTAACACACCCTGGTCTCCTCCTTCCTAGAATCCAATGTCCTTATCAGGATAAATCTGCATGTTGGTATTCGGTCATCTTGGCAAGTTTATGTCACTACAGTATCACTAATTTGGTGTTTTTTCCTTAAATCTAGGAAGGTCTGGTTTTATTCATCCAGTATTTAACATGAGATGGGACCCAGCATGGTGGCACTGGCCTGTACTCCCAGTTCCTCCAGGGCCTGAGCCAGGAGGATCCCCTTAGCCCAGGAGGTCACAGTGAGCTGTGGTCCAGCTACTACACTCCAGCCTGGATGGCAGAGCAAGACCCCATCTCTAAAACGAAAATGAAAAACCACGTGAAATAGGCACTTGGGCAGAGATGAACCACACAGAATGTGCTCTCTACCTGTTGGAGGCAGAGTTTACAAGGAAATAGAAGAGGTTATGAAAGTGCTTACCCCACTATGTGCTGTTGGCCTGCAGGGCAGGAAGGAGTAGAGGGCACAGGACCTGGGGAGGAGGAGGAGGACCTAAGTGAGGTCACGTGCAGGTAAGTGTTCACAGGTGGGACAGGGGAGGCCCGGGACGGGCTGTGCCATGGAAGGACAGATAGCGTGGCATTGGGGGTGTGGCACAAGGGGCAGATGAATGAGGCTGGGGAGGTGGCTGGAGCCAGAGCAGAGCTGTCTTGGTCACTGCTCTAGGGAGCTGGGCTTTGTCTGCGAACCTGGCTCCTCAGCCCTCCCTGGGCTCCAAACCACCACTGGGTTTCTATGTCCTCCCGGCTCTCACCTCCCTGGCCTCTGAGCTCCACCCGCCGCCCCATGCTCGCCTGAGCTTCTTGTCAGTAGATGTCCAGGATTCCACCCGTCCTTTAGCTATCCAGGGCAGCTTCCTGTGATAGCACTGGGGACAGTGTCAGGGCAGTGTCCAGCAGCAGTGCAGGGGGCATTGTCAGGGACAGGGTCCCATGGCAGGGCAGGGGGCAGTGTTGGGGGCAGCATTGAGAGCCATCCTTGTCATCACTCCAGCCCTTGCTACCCTTTATCTCCTGGGAGGACCAACTCATAGCAGAGCACACTTTGGGGTCCACAATTTGTGGGGATTCCCCTCACATCAAGCCATTCTCCAGCAGACTCCCATGGGGTGTCCCCTCATTCTGATGCTGTCTACCTGGAGATGACATCAGGTCCCCTAGATTAAGCACTCATACACAAGACTGCCCCCACCTCAGACACCGGTGTCAAGTACCAGGTTGTGACCTGTATGTCTGACCAACCAACTATTGACTGGAGGTTCCCACAACTCCCCCTCAGGTTTGATTAGGAGACTCGCAGGACTAGGAAACACTTTCCATTTACCCATTCATTATAAAGGGTAGTATACAAGACCCAGAGGAAGAGGGACATTGGGCAAGATAGGTGGGAAGGGTGTGGAAATTCCATGCCCTCTCCTAGTGACTCCCCTCCAGACATCACATATTCAGCAATCCAGAAGCTGTCAGCCCAGTCCTTGTGGGTTTTCCTGGAGGCTTCACTACATAGTTATGACTGAGCACATCATTGGCCACTGTTGGCCAACTCAACCTGGAGCCTTCTCCCCGCTTGGTCTGGGAGGCGGAGGGCAGGAGGTGGGGCTGAAAGTGCCAACCCTCTGATAAGGGGGTTTGTTGCTGGGGTAACCAGCCCCCAAGATGGATCCTTCCAGGAGTCCACTCCTTAGAACAAAAGCTGCTTCTATCTCCCATGAAATTCCAAGGGATTTAGTCGCTCTGTGTAACAGGCTCCTATCATTCAGGAAATTACAAAGTCTCAGGAGTTCAAGGACAGGAACATGAATCAAAGACCAAATATAAGAACCAAAGATCTCCTAGCAGCACTATTGCTCAGGAAATTGCAAGAGTTTTAGGAGCCCCATAGGAGGAAGCAGGG
>CAUYQV010156657.1:0-48127 GCA_963574575.1 Galagoides demidoff | reverse complement strand
GCTAGCTCAATACAGAAGCCAATCACAGCAGTTAGAGTGGGGTTGCAAAGTGAAAATACATCATAATAGTTTACACAACTTTGGGTGGGGGTATACACACATCACAAGTACATTACTTCATGATCATAAGATGAGGGTCACATAGTTCAGGGGTACAAACAAGTGTTGGGTAAATTTCCGAGAACAACTTGGGACCTTTTCACCGGGGGCTTTATTTGGAATCCACCCCTCCCTTCGCTCAACCCCTCCCTGCATACTTCCTTAATCTCAGGCTGCTTCTTTTCCCTTGAGGGGGCTGGGACTAGAAGGCTTAGGAGAGGTTTTCTTTTCAAGGGTAGGGGGCTTTGTTCCCCATTGGTCTTAGGGAGGGGGTCAAGGGCTGGGGGCTTGGCTATTACATGACAAAACATTAACTAGAAAATCAAATCACTCTGAAGTGTTATTTAATGTCACCTTATGTGAATTATTTAAACATGATTCACATACCACAGGTGTTTTAGGCAAACATTGTGGTTTAAAATACAACCTCCGTATATATGCTTGCAGTGCTCAAAATCCTGACTCAAAATGTAGACAAGGATGTGCCTATTGGGGCTATGAGTCCATAGTCCCCTGAAAAATCACCGACACTGACATACAACTATCAGCAACTACATTGCCACGCCCTTGGCCATACTTTAATGAACTCACCGTAAAAGTATTAAAACCAAATGACCCTACTTGGCTTAAGGGACAAAAGTGGGAAATAAGAACATATCAGAAGTGGGGTCCAGAAAATGCATATTCAGAATTTAATATCACAAAAACCCCAAAGTTTATCCCCCCTCCTTTAACAGATTGTCAAAATCATTCAAATTCATTCTCAAATTTTACGAGAAATTAACCAAAATCAAACTCAAGGTTTCAATCTCTCCACCTTTACACCTCAACAAAATCTTAATCTAACCTATAATTCCATCTTACAAACATACTGTCTTTTAAAACACCACCCTAAACATGAGCTGGGCTGCTGGATTGGATTAAATCTTCAAGGTCTCTTACACACTAAACTTCAAACCGTCCCAGTCATAATTCCTAACATTTCATCTTTAAACCTCTCAGACCAGCATCTCTTAATTTAACAACCTGTACACACAAAACTAAACCTTTTGTGCCCTCACTCAATCAAATCATCCAATCATACCCTCTTTGCTTCAACTTTACCGACACCACCCCCTTATCAGGTCTAAACCCATCAAAGTGCTCTAATATAATCACTTTCCCTTCCAAATGAAAAAGAAAGTTACACAGGAAGTGCCATCCTTCCTTCCATTTTCTCTGCGGGAAAAAATTACACCGAATCCCCCCCGTCCACATTCAAAGTCTCTGTTCTGTAATTATGTTACTACCTGATTTTAAAATGATTGTAGGAGATGAACCTGTTCCAGTACCTCCTCTTTCTCTCTATCCAACAACCCATATGAAATGGGCTGCCCAAATTGCCATACTTCCCTTACTAATAGCAATGGGAATCGCGGCTGGCATAGGCAGCTGGCATTTCCTGCTCAATAACTCATTATAAAGAATTAGAGGTCAGCATGAAGAAGACATTCAACAGGTAGGTAAAATGAGCTCAGGACTCCAGCGACAAATTAATTCACTAGCTCAGGTGGTCCTACAAAACCGCAGAGGGTTAGATCTGTTGACAGAAAAAGGGGGACTTTGTTTGGCACTCCAAGAGGAATGTTTTTTCTTTGTTAATGAGTCTGGAATTATCACTAACAAAGTTCGATCACTCTAAGAAAGCCTCGAACTCCAAAAAACCCAACATGAATCAGAGTCATCAAACTTCTCTTGGTTCACTCAAAACCCACTCTGGGTTGCACTTCTGCATTTTCTCACATTAATTGTATAATTATGTCTTATATAATTGTCCTCCTTGGACTAGCAGCTGTGGTCCATGCATAACTTGTTTTATTCAAACCCAACTCTCAAAGTTATCCCAACAGGTAACGACACAGCTGGTGCTTCAAGCCTACACTACAGATACAACTCCCAACCTATAGGAAAAAGAAATTGTTCTCTGTGAGTGGTCTACACTCTACTCCAAACCACAAGACCTTCCTGAACACCACTTCTAAACAGCCACCACTAGAAAGAGCAATCTGAGAGCAAAAAAACTTACATCCTCCCCACTCTTTTAGATTTCAATCCATATGCTGGGAAAACTAAGGAAAAACTTGTGAAGTAGTAAGTTTAATGTGTAGTAGAGATAAAAGACTAGAATTGGGGGAAAGGCTAAGTTCAACAATCGTTTTCTAACTTGGCACATACCCATCTTTTACTGATATATTTGTTTTTGTTTTCTTGTTATTGCCTTCACGAAGGTACTGCTGCTTAAGTTGTTGGACAAAAAGAATGACTTATTTGGAGTAATGAAATGCAGGTTGATCTGGAAAGAGGTTTCTGCTCTGTGGTTTTGAGAGTCACCCAGAAGAAGAATGGAGGTTCTATGTGCTGTGTACTGATGATTTCCGCCTTACTTACAATCTGGTTGGTTCCTCAGCAGGCATTTTGCTCATGTTTCAGACCTCTGTGTGATTGAACCAGGTTACTAACTCTCCTTCCTTCTGAGCCAGGAGAAAAGATACAATTCCAGATTTAGTTTCTTACTGGAATAACAGTTCCAATGAACTGATCTGTGTTAGCTACTTCATAAGGCTTATCTCATTTGATCTTTTCAACAACCTTTTTGTAGATAAGTGCTAAGCGCCCAGTTGTACACTTAAGGAATCTGAGGTTATGAAATGTAACTCAACAGAGATATTCTAGTAAGTGTGGAACCAAAATCTGGCCTCAGGTCTATCCATCCCCAGAGGGTATTTTACATTCATGCTCACAGATAGGAATTTCTTTTCTCTCCACAAAGAGTTAGTACTCTGTCTTATGAATGATGAAGAGCCCTTGAACTTTTAGAAAGGAGAGTAAAGAAATCGCTCTGATGTTTAATGATTACTGTTATTCCTAAAGTGGACAGTTGGCTGGAAGTGGAAAAAAGATGGTGGAATTACTGTAGCTGTTTATGTGGAAAGTTAAAAAGGCTTTAATTGCCACGGAAAAATGGAAAAAAGAAGATGAACGTGAAAGATAAATCACATTAGTAATAAAATTTAACTGATTGTTTGGTAAGTAAAGCAGAGAACAGTGAGCCTTGCAGATGGTATTAAGTCAAATAGAAATGAACACAATGATCAATACATTTATTATTCTTCATATATTATAATTTTGTGATACTTGTGGACTTTCTGATGGAAATGATTACCAACTAGTTGGAAATTCAGGGTAATAGCAATACTTCGGTCTCTATAAAGAATACTAGACTCTTTCTAGTTTGATTAAAATAATTGCCTTGAAAGTATAACAACCAGTTGACAGGACCTGCTTATTTAAATTTAATCACACAGGATATATAAAGACTGATATTGATTTGGTAAACAATTGAATAGTAATCCAAGGAATTAGATGACATCAATTTGAATGACATAACAATGTTAGTAGAGGTCTCTGAAGTCTAATATGGAAATCTGGACCTAAGGCTATTAGAGACAAAATGTCCATATTTTTCTGACAAAAGAAAAAGTTTTAAATAAAAATGTGGTATTTATGGTTTTCACCTTAGTTTCCAAAAGCCATATCCAATATATGAAACAAATAGATTTCTCATATTAGACTTCACAATTACGGGTTTCTTTCCAGAAAACTTGAAGATCTGGATACCTTGGGTAATAGGTTTTTATTTTTGTTGTTGATTGTTTGTTTGTTTGTTTACTTAGCCGCCCATCAGTAGAGGAGTTTTTGCTAGATGGGCAGGACTCTACCTTCATCAGAATTCTCTTTTCCTATCCTATCATTAACTATCTCTCCTTCATTTTGGGTTACTCTGTCTAACTAGTAGATGGCCGTCCTGCTTAGGTATTTGAATTTCAGACTGGAGATGTATAATAGGGGTAAAATATATATATTCCAGTCGATTCAAATTCTATGAACATACATGAAGACACATAAAAGTAACTATTGACAGTCTTAGCTAGTAGAAATGCTTCATTATGTGAATACATTTGAGTGAAGATAGACTTAAATGCATATCTTCAAAAACTTGAGCAAACTAATCGCTATAATTTAAGCCAGTGAAATGTTACAAGATAAGTAAAATCTATTAATTGTGGTTAGTGTGGCCACAGGACACAGAAAAAAAAACCGTAATTACTTTAATATTAACTGGTTATACTGTGAGAAGTACAGTTTTGTCTGGCACAATGACAATATGTTTGGGTTTAATTATAGAGTGTTCTTGCCCAAGAATTCTAAAAATTACAGCAGTTCATTTCCACATGGCCTAGTTGTAGTTTGCTAAGCCTGGAGCCACTTTGGGTGCAAGTCTGCCTAGGAAGGCAGATCCAGTGAGATCCTTATTGTCACACAAAGGGTTTTCACTTCCAGAATGATGAAGCTTTTTCAAAAAGTAGAACGGTTACAGGAACTGACTCTTTTTTTAGGTTTAAGGTTGGGTCACCTTAATCTGTTCAGGTGGGTTTGTTCCGCTGGCCCCTTTGTCTTCATACTTCTCCTATTTAGTACATTTATTTTCTTTTTTGTTCATTGAGATATAAATCACTCTTTTACAGTGTACAATTAGCAAAATTGTGCGACCCTTACTACTATCTAATTCCAGAACATTTTCATCACCCGCAGAAGACTCTCTGTGTCCAGTCACATTCCATCCTCTTCTCCCCCACTCCCTGGAAACTCCTATTCACCTTCGGTCTCCAGGGATTTTCCTATCCTGAACATCTCACGTTAATGAAATCATGCCGCATAGGGCCTCTCGTGTCTGTTTCCTGTCCCTGAGCATGCGGTTTCATAGTTCATCCAGGGTTCAGCCTGTGTCAGCACTTTATTTCTGTTTATTGCCAAGCGGTGCTACATTGTACTGACACACCACATTTTGCTTAACCGGCCATCTGTTCGTAAATGGGTTCTTTTTTTTTTTCTCATTGGAAAAATGCTTCTATGAACATATGTGTGCAAGGTTTTTTGTGTGTGTATGTATGTTTTCAAACTCTTGTTGCATATACTTGGGAATGGAATTGTTGGATCACATGGTAAACCTATATATATTTTTTAAGATCTCTCAAACTCTTTTCCAAAGTGACTGCACAATTTTACACTCCCACTAGCAATGTTTAAGGTTTTCAATGTCTCCACATCATCACCAGCATTTATTTTATGCCATTTTGACTAAGTTAGTACTCCGGTTATGCAGGGATATCTCACTGCAGTTTTAATTTACCTCACCCTAATGACTAGCGATAATAAGCATCTCTTCATATGCTTTAGGTCATGGTGCAACCATTACTACTTAGGTATTTCTTTAAAGGAATATCTTTTACCTACTCTATAACTGGGATATTTTTCTTTTTACTATTAAGTTGTAAGTATTCTTTGTACATTCTAAATTCTATTATTTCATGAGATACACAATTATAATTATTACAAATGCATTCATCCTATTGTTTTGTTAAATTTCTCATTATACTGTGAAGCACAGAATTTCTAAATATGATACAGTTCACTTTGTCTGTGTGTTTTTCCCTTGATTGTACTTTTGGTGTCATTTTAAAGGATATTCTAATCCCAGGTCATGAAGACTTACATTTATGTTTTGATGTAGTTGGTTAATCATTATTAGTTATCCTAACATGATATAGAGGTCTAACTTCATACTGTTACATATTTTGAATAATCGATGTGTTTCTGCTGCTTAAAAATGTTTCAATTTCAATATTTTTAAATTTCTAGAATAGAAATTCTTCATACTTGTATTCAGTATTTTTAAATTAATTTACCCAGCTGATAAGTATTTGTTCAATTCTTGATAGATGTGTGAGTTGAAGATAAAATTAAGGCAGCTATCCTCAACTTAGTATTGACATTTACAGAGAAGAAGTCCGGGAATTTTCTGGGTACTTTCATCCCTTCCAACTATGACATAGAGGTGGTTGCTTCTTTCTGAGTGACAGCAGATTGTGACTTCAGTGCCCTTCTTCCTATAACCCAACTTTGCATGTTTCCCAGTAGGGAAGAAAGGACAGTGGATTAGAGAAGGGCATATCATGCTTTGGGAAGTTTAAGATGCACTCATCTGAGGCTAAACCAGAAATCATAATCAAAGTGTTTAGCACTTGGCTTGGCTTGAGCACTGAGAAATCAGAGCAAAGGAAGCTTTGCTGCTAGAGCAGTCCTCGGGGGTTCCTTAGTGTGCCTGATGTTGACTATTTAGTTGCTGGATTGTGGGGAACACGTAGTGAGTAAAATGATGATAAATACTTTACTAAGAAGAATATGCTCCAACTCTCTCCAGGTTAATACAAAAGAGGAAAAGTCTCCATCTTTTTTAATAGCTGAATTGTATTCCATGCTATACATATACACCAGTTTAAGCAAGAATCCAATGTACTCAATTCTAATATGAAGCCAGTAGATGATCTAGTACATACCCATGTAAAAGAAAAACTCAAATTAATTCAAGGTGGGGGGTGGAGGAATGAAGAAGCAGGGGGAGGGGAGAAGGGAGGAGGCCAGGAAGGTATAGGACACCTCTTGGGGGTGGGACACAATTATAAGAGGGTCTTTACCTAACAAATGCAACCAGTGTAACCTAATATTTTGTACCCTAAATGAACTTGAAACAATAAAGAAATAAAAAATAAAATGATGGAGCACCTGCAAGGTTAAGGGCAGATGCTGTTTTTCAACTGTTACAAAGTTTTAAAATATTTTAACAATAAGCAGGTTGACACCGTTGTATTATGACTGAATAGCTCTGGATTAAGCTATCTAGAATTGCTATAGCGTTCTGCCTGTCACCAACTTTTAACTCTGAGCTACAAACACGTTATAGAAAAGTGAAATAACATAAATGTCTGTTTAGGAAATAATATTTTTCACATTAATTAGTAAAATGATGATGTGACCTTGGAAATAACCACGCTATTGAGACAGGTTTTGTCCTTCCTTTGATCTTGGGTATATGAGGTCTGACAATTAAGTTTGCAAACTGGTCTTAGAAAAAGTGCTACATACCTTATTGCTGAATATCACTATGGCCACCTTCAGAGTACTACCCTTGGGAAGCTATATACTCATGCCAGTGCCTAGTCCACCCTTAAAGGCGCTTTTTCTAGGATGAATTTATGCACTTACTGTTTGGGCTTTATATGATCCATACACAGGAGAACTTCATGAGCATTTCTTTTAATGGTTCTATTCAGATATTCATATGGAGTTGTAAGTATACACTGAACTCCTTTAATTCATCATTTACCACCCATTGTAGTTATAGCCACAGAGGCATATAATCAAGTATAAGAAATAGCATTGTTATAAGGTTACTGGCTAACAGCTAATGGCTGTTATTAATGACTAGCTGTTTATTATGAATTAAATTTTAAATGATATACTGTAAAATTCACATTTTTAAAAAAATTTGGGGCTAGTATGAGAGTACATGCAATTAGGTTACATTATTTGTGTTTGTAAGGTAAAGTCCAAAGTAGTTGTAGTTGAGTCCTTCACCCAGGAAGTATGCCATATATTTTATACATTGTTCCTGATAGGTGGAAACTTTCTGAGCCCCCTTCTTGAATTTAGTTGTGTTTTTCTCTCATGTGGGCCTGTAGTTATTGATCTACTTGTTTCCAATTAGCATTGAATACATGGGATGCTTAGTTTTCCATTCTTGAGGTACTTAAGAGAATGTTCTCCAAATCTATCCAGGTAAATACAAAATATACAAAGTCTTCATCTTTTTAATGGATAAATATTATTCCATGGTATACACATACAACCGTTTATTGATCCATTCAAAGGTTGATGGGCACTTAGGTTGTTTCTACATCTTTGCATTTAGGAATTGAGCTGTGATAAAACTTTAAGTTCAAATGTCTTTGTGGTAAAATGATTTTTTTCTTCAGGGTGGATACCTAGTAATAGGATTTGGGGATGAAATGGAGGTCTACTTTTAGTTTTTGTAAGCTTTTCCTTACTTCTTTCCAAAAAGGCTGTATTAGTTTTCAATCCCACCAACAACACATCAGTTCATGTTCCTTGTCATTGATTGATGTGATTCTCTGTTCTTTTCTTATTAATTTTATTGTGTTATTTGTATATTCTTGTTTTTCGTTCTTTGTCTGATTCATAACACAGTTCCCATTAAAACATCACCATCGTACTTTGAAGAACTTGGAGAAGAAAATAGTTCAGTTTATATGGAACCACAGAAACCTTAAATAGCAAATGCAATTCTATGAAATAAAAACAAATCAGAAGACATCATGTTACCAGACTTCAGGTTATACTATAAGTTAACAGTGACAAAATAGTATGGTACTCACATAAAAATAGAGTCATAGATCCATAGAACAGAATCAAGAACTTTGAGAGGAAACCAGCTTCATATCACCATCTGATCTTTGATAAACCAAACAAAAGCATACACTAGGGAAAAGAACCCCCATTTAATAGATGGTGCTGGGTGACCTGGATAGTTACATGTAAAAGGCTGAAACTGGACCCACAGCTGTCCACTTATAAAAATTAACTCATGCTGGATAAAATAAAAACCATAGAGGAAAACATGAGAAAAACTCTTAAAGATATCAGCCTTAGGAAAGAATTCATGAAGAATACCCCATTGGAACTACAGCAACAACAAAAATAAATGAATGGGACCTGATCAGGTTACAAATCTTCTGCACAGCTAAGGACACAATCAAAAAAGCAAACAGACAACATTCAGAATGAGAGAAGATATTTGCATGTTATAAATCCGATAAAATTCACCTTTTTGATGTAGAATTCTAACAAAGGTATGGTCATGTAATCACCATTTCAATCAAGATATGGAATAGTCTTTCAAATCAAGAAGTTAGCTTATGTTGCTTCTATGCTGTCAACCTCACCCATACCTCTTACCCCAGGACAACCATTGAACTGCTCATCACAGGTTTCACATTTCCAGATTCATATTTATGTATGTATCTATGTATTTCTATGTGTATACATTTGTGTATATTTATATGTATACATGGAGTCATGTAGTTTGCACTCTTGTAACTCTGGATTCTCTCATGTCTACATTGTGGTATCCATAGCTTGTTCTTTTCACTGATGAAAATATTCTACTCTACAAATGTTCCAAACTATATTTATCCATTAACCCACTAAAGGACATTCTTATATGTATAGGATTATTGTTTTCATCAAATTTGTGAAATTTTGAGCCATTGAATCAAATTTATTATCCCAATGTTGGAGACCAGCCTCAAACTGCACCATGAGTTCTTTCTCAGTGACTGGCAGAATGAGAAGATGAGGGAAAAATAAAGAGTCAAGACACAGAAAAAGGTTTTTTAAGAAGCTGGCTGGGGGACTTTCCACCTCCAAGCATGAGGACTGGTGGAAGCCCCTAGCTCCGAGCTAGCTTCATTTTTATTACACACAGCATCCATCTAATGGGGGAAGGCTAAACACTTACGTCATGGTTCTTGCTGGGTTTGCATTTTCTAACCAAACTTTTTGTTTCACTAAGTAAGTTAATTAAACTAATTTCCCTTTTACTTTTATTACTCTAAGTTATTTATGATTTTAATACAAACAAAGCATGGGACAAGGAACACAGTCCTGGAGCAGGATGTCAAAGCAGACCCCAATCAGACCCTGCACATAAATCTCAGGAGTGGTGATTAATCCCCAGGAAGCCTTGTGTGCAGCCAAGCTGGCTTACCAAGATGCCAGAAGAAAGGACAGATTTTCCTCCTTATCTTCCTGACAGACTTTTTCTCTCTTGACAAGATTTAGGAGCCCACCCTGTCTCCATCAAGTTCAGCATTCCCTTGCTAAGTCCTCACTGAGGGCACTATAACTCCCTGAGAGGGCAGCCCTGCCTGAAAGAGTCTTGTCTCTCAGTGCTCAGTGACCTCAGAGCAGAGTCACACTGGAGTTGTGGTGAAACTCTGTCAAGACAGTCTGCTTGAAAATGCCAGGCTTTCGGCTGTCACACTTTGCTACAGATTTTGAGTTTCTCTGCTTCACTTCTGTCCTGCCTCTGTTCCCTTTTGCTCATCATCTGCAATCATTTTCTTAATTCAATTCCTAACATTTATAATAAACAACTGAATATTGTTTTTAAGCTTATTAAACCATTATATCTAGCAATGCAAGCATATCAAGGTATGACTCTTCCCATAAAGTACCCATGTGTCCACTTGCATCCCAATATCTTTATTTTCTTTTCCTGGGGTTCTAATGACAACATCAATGCTTGAATTTTGGGTATTGTTCTATACATATCCAAGGCTGTATCCACAATGTTCCAAATTTTGTTCTTCCAGAATAAATAATTTATGTTGAATTATATCTTCAGGTCTATTGACTCCTTCTTTAGTCATCTCTGCTCTTCTAAGGATCTCTTTCCTTATTAAATTTTCAGTGTTTCATTTCTTTATTATAAAGTTGACATTTTATCCTTTTCTATAACTTCTACTTCTTTCCTAATAACTACTATTTATTTATTTGTTCCAAGAGTGCTCATTCGTACTTCATAAATAGTTATTTTTAAAGTCTATTGGATAATTCCAACATGTTGGTCCATTTGAGTTTAACATTTGTCTATTGATTATCATTTTCACTGAGAGTTAAACCATTGAGATATGTGTTCATGTTTCTTCACATATCAAATTATTATTATTATTTTTTAATTCAGGGAACTTTATTGATGTTACATAACAAGGTGGGGCTCCCTAGGCCCCTTCCATTCTTTAGGGGGTCTGGGTGGAAACTGTGCTGAGGGTTCTCAGTGAGGTGGGGGACTGAGTAGGCAGTGGCACCCCAGAAGCTAAGGGCCTTTCTCTTTCTCTTGTGTTCTGGCTGGGGCTGGTGGTCTGGGGGTTCTCACTCCTTGGAGGCCATGTGTGCCATAAGATCCACCACTCTATTGCTGTAGCCAAATTCATTATCATACCAGGCAATGAGTTTGACAAAGTGGTCATTGAGGGCAATGCCAGCCCCAGCATCAAAGGTGGAAGAATGGCTGTCACTGTTGAAGTCAGAGGAGATGACCTAGTGCCCAGTGTAACCCAGGATGCCCTTGAGGGGGCCCTCTGATGCCTGCTTCACCACCTTCTTGATATCATTGTATTTGGTAGCCTTCTCTAGATGGAAGGTGAGATCCACAACTGACAAGTTGGCAGTGGGGATACAGAAGGCCATGCCAGTAAGCTTCCCATTCAGCTCAGGAATGACCTTGCCCACAGCCTTGGCTGCACCATTTGAGGCAGGGATGATGTTCTGGAGAGCCCTGCAACCATCATGCCACAACTTCCCAGAAGGACCATCCACAGTCTTCTGGGTGGCAGTGATGGCATGGACTGTCGTCATGAGTCCCTCCACAATGCCAAAGTTGTAGTGGATGACATTAGCCAAGGGAGCTAAGCAGTTGGTGGTGTGGAGGCATTGTTGACAATGCTGAAGCTATTTTCATACTTCTCGTGGTTCACACCCATCACAAACTTGGGGGCATCAGCAGAAGAGGCAGAGATAATGACCCTTTTGGCACTCCCCTGTAGGTGAGCCCCAGTCTTCTCCATGGTGGTAAAGATGCCAGTGGACTCCACAACATACTCAGTGCCTGCCTAACCCCATTTGATTTTGGTGGGATCTCGCTCCTGGAAGATGGTTATGGGATTTCCATTGATAAAAAGCTTCCCGTTCTCAGCCTTGACTGTGCCATGGAATTTGCCACGGGTGGAATCATACTGGAACATGTAGACCATGTAGTTGAGGTCAATGAAGGGGTCATTGATGGCGACAATATCCACTTTGCCAGAGTTAAAAGCAGCCCTGCAGACCAGGCGCCAATCCGACCAAAGCCATTTATTCCCGCCTTTGGTTTCACCATGGTGTCTCAGGGATGTGGCTGGTGTTGCACTAGAAGAAGTGGCTGTCTGACGAACGGGAGGGCCAGAGAGCCCATATCAAATTATTTTTATCATGTCTCAAGTAGTTTTAATAGTATGTAATAACATTCTGATTCATCTGTCATCTTCTGGTTTACGTTGTCTCTTTTTAGTATGCAGTCAATCTGGTTACATTCAGACTGCAAGTTCAATACACATCTGTGCACTTGAATTTCCATGTCGCTTTTGTTTATAAATCCCTGGTCAGTGGTGTTTTCACCTGCTCTGTTGTGTATGCCCTCAGGGCTTCTCTGGGTCCTAGGCAGTGGCCTATAGTACAATTCCATTGTTGAAGCTTTGATAGACTGCTTCGGGTCAGTTCCAGGAATATGGATCATGAGTTTGAGTTCAGGAACCCATACATGAATTTCAAAGATCATTTTCTCCAAAAGATCATTTTCCCCAGCTCTCTCTTCTCCATAACCCCTCCCCCCATGTATGGGTCACAGGAGTCCCTTAGCCCTATACACTCTCCAGAAAGTTGAGGTTTTGCCTCCCCAATTCACTTTCATGACTTGGTCTGGTACGAAGCAAAACAGTGAAAAGAAAGTGAGAGAAAAAAAATAATAGTGAATTCACCCACGCTTTCCAAGCTACAAGAACATCTTTTGCAATTCCTCTGATCAGACACAGAGCCTTTTGTCTCTTGCCTCCCTTCATTTTCCTTAAGTTCTGAATTTAATTCTTTATATGAACTTCATCTGTCCATGAGTTCCACACTAGCCCTGAGCTAAACCTCTATTCAATTTTAAAATCTTGTTTATTTATAATTTTCACTCCTTCTCCTTCTTAAGCCTCATCTTACTTCTTGTTCACTTGGTTTCCATGTTTACCCTTTCCAGAAGTATATTCATTCTAGGAAGAAAATTTTTTGTGCTTGGTAAGTGGTTACCCAAACATGGAAACATATTTCTAAATTTTTATGCTTCTGAGCCCAAACAAATTTTTTTTATTTTAAACTTCTATTAATGTAAGAATGTTACCATTAGTTATCAATTGTCAATTTTGACTGCTGAATGTACACCTGAGATTATCAGACTGAAAGCGGTAGTGATAGCATACAATAGTAATTGTGTTTTTCTTTTTGTAAGAAACAGGATACTATAATTATGTTTACTATAAAAATTTACTTGAGTCTCTTTCTTTTCTTTTCTTTTCTGTAGGTAATGTGGCTTACTGAGTTACCTCTTAGAACCAACAAATAGTTATTTGGGACTCTGCCTAAGCACTAAATTATATTTTCTAATTATCTAAGAATTTTTCAGAAAATGAGTAAGTACATAGAAATTCATGGCTACCTTCAACATACACTATTAAAATGATCTGATGAGAAGTCATCAAGATGATTTCTAGATGATTCTCAAGATGAGAAATACAAGCCTTCAAATTTCAGTGCTAAATTTTCTTATTGTGTTACAGTTCTTTTAGTAATGGCTCTATGGAGGTATAATTGATTTACAAAGGACTGCTCGTGTTTAATAGGTAAAGCTTGTTCTGTTTGAGCTAATGATTATTTTTTTTAAGCGCAACATTCATGGTAACTTGAAAATAAAAACATTTAACATACTTAATTCTTGGCTGTACTAGATAGCCATGGGTTTAATGTAATCCTTTATATTTATTTTCAGATTTTCTCTCAAACTATTTTTGATTTTACCTCAAAATCAATGCATTATTTTATATAACCACCACGATGAGCATTAAGTGCTTACTAGTTAAACTTCTGAGCTTAACATATAATTGTGGATACACTCTGTAGGACATTGTATCAGATGGTTATGAGCATGGTATTTATTCATAGACTATAATTCATGTTTTATGAATTATAACATGTGCAACTTCAGTGGTTTTTTCCAGAAGAAATTGAAAATGAATTAACTTTAATAAAATATTGAATTTCCTTTAAACTAGGAGGATATGGTTTCTAGATGACCCAATAGTTTGGGCTGTGAAATCATAATTTTGAAAACGTAAGCATGCACATTACTATTTCCTTTGTCAAGAAGAGAGAAAATAATACCGACAGTACTGCAAAGGAGTTCAGATTTTTTATATTTCTATTAGCTTCATGTTCCCATAGAAACAGTGACTGAGAAAATCAGTGAGAATTTTTGTTCCTTCACAGTGACAGTCTTCACACAAAATATGTGTGAGTATATATATACACACAAGCATATAGATTTATATATAAGTGTGTGTATAAATACATGAGTTTAAATATATACAAATAAGAATATGCTTATATGAAAAAAAATCACTTTTTGTTGTTGTTAACAAACACAATGAAATTCAGCCCCTACACATAGATGTAAGTTGAGAAAGCAGACTAAAAGCTCTCGGGCAAAACAAAGTCACCTATATTTAACTTTCTGTCATCTGTTTTTTCTCTATTAAATGAATAATAATAGAAATGGTATGCATCAAATTCCAGATAAATAGTTTTGGATTGAACTACATGTAAAAATAATAAAAAATTTGCTTTAGAATTTTAGCTATGTCATGAATAAGCTAATATTAGATTATTTAATAGTAATGATTTTATAAGCTATTGCCCTTCAACATTATTACTCAAGTCAAAAGTGAATAATTAAAAACCTCTATTATTAAAAGAATTTAGGTCATAACTTGGCATATTTAAAGACACTTGACATTTTAAACCTGAGGACTCCTAAAGGAGTCTAGTGACTATTGCAAACTCAGGCATAAGAAATTCTGTTTCTTCAGTATGACACAAATGCAAAAAGCAGCATTATATTTCTTTGGATATTTTTAAAATGCTGGGTTGTGATGAAAAATCACTACATTACTACTTTCTACCAATTTTTCTTAATGAATAATTTAATGTAAGGATGTCAGCTTCCTCTGGAGAATAATATATTCAATATATTTTTAGAATGTAGAAGGGTTGCAGCAATAATTTATTTGAACTTAGGTAAAAAGTTAAGTCAAGAGATTTCTTAGGTTCTCAAGTCCGTTTTTTAACTAAGTTCATTTTTGCTCAACTACAGGATAGAATATTCTCATATTTCTAAAGTTGCTGGATGTTTCCCTTTTAATCAAGTTAATTAATGACATACATGTTATTAATTGTTGCTACTTATTTGACACCTAATATATGCCAGGCATGGGATGCATTAGTTTCACGATTTGTGATTTTATTAAAACCTATTATTCTGCAAGGCAAAACTATTATTTCTCTGATTTCACAGATGGTCAAGAAATGAAATCCAGCCACTCTCAGCCTAGAGCTGTCTCTAAACCAGTGTAGATGTCGCCTCCTGATACAAATCACCTGTTAACACATCTTTTCCTCATTTAGGCAGATGATCTTTAGCTTAATCAAGTTAGTCTGTGACAATAACAAACAAGCAAACAAAAAAACAGGTTCTTTAAGCCAACTCTATTGAGTGCTCTATCCATTGTTTATTTTTTGTACATTATTCCACATTGATTAAATAAATTAATATTAATTAATTCGTATATGAAACCATCATGAGTATTTATTTTGTGGGGGGAAATCATCAGAAAAACATTACATTTTTAATCATTTGAAAGCTGTTCATTTTTGATTCTGCTTTACTTGTTGTCTACAAGTGAATGGATAAAACTGGCTACGGAAAATGACATAGGTCTTTTCAACATCTTTCAACAAAATTATATCATTTTTTCCCAAGATTCTTATACATCTTTGGTAAAATTTCACCTAGGCACATTTTTCAAACTATTTAAAGTGCATATTTAAAAATTACATTTTACTTGTATTTGTTGATATTTAACACAGTTTGTATGCAAACTCCCTCTCTGGTTTTCTGTGTAGACTATATGACTATTATGGTTACACAGGAGCCCACACTGAAACCACCAAGTATATCCCAGCACCAAACAGGCAGATTCTACGTGGAGTCCCATGTAGGCTTAGTTCAACTTCTTTCTTGAACTTGGTTTCGTTATCTACGTAGAACATTCACTTACTTGTTCACCCAAGGATAAACAGAGAGGAGTTTCAGAATTGCTAACTCATACCTGTCATAACAAATTTACTAACTAGAATATAGTGCTTACATTTATTTTTACCTTAAACATTTCAAAAGTCAACATTTTTTTCTATGTTCTAGTCAAAATTTTTTATCACAGTTACTTGGATCAGCTACTTCTATCTCTACAAAAATAGCCTGGTCTTGTCACTCATTGGTGGTGCAGTTGCATTCATTTGGCAGAGTCAATGATCCATCTTGGGTTCCCTTGTTGTCTTGGTCAATTTTTTAAAAATCTGCATAGAATACAATTCATTCAGTGTGGTTTATCATTCCATGAGTTTTGAAAACTACATAGAGTTGTGAATCCACCAGCACACTGGATAAAGAACAGTTCTTTGTGCCACCAAAATTTACAAAAATTTAAAAAATAAAAAAGAAACAATATGAATCTGTATTTTCTGTCTTATCTTTGCTTTTACAGTAAAGTAGGTGAGAATATATCTAAGAAAAGAACAGTTTTATTATCTCAAAAATAATACACTTTGGCCTTCAACTCCAACCCTGAACTCTGCAATCTATTTTCCATCTCTGCAGTATTGGTGTTAAAGATTGATGTATAAATGAAAAATGACAATTTGTAGCCCTTGGGCTGGCTTTTTTTACAATAGCAAAATGAGTTTAAGATTTATCCATGTTGTGGGTGAATCAATAGCTTGTATATTTTTAGCATTGAGTAGTATTGCATAGTATGAGTATGACATAGTTGATTTATTTACCAGTTAAAGGACATCTGGGTTGTTCCCAGTTTTCAGTGACTATAAATAAAACAGCTAGAAACATTCAGACAGGTATTTCTACAAGAATACACTTTTATTTCCCTTGAGTAAAACAAAACCAGCACCACTGGGTCGTACAGGTGAGTATCTAAATTTATAAGAAACCACAAAGATGTTTTCCATTGTGGAGATCAATTTTCCACCCCATTTACTTATTATCACCAAAATGCGATATCAAATGTTTCTGTTCTAAAATCTTGCCAAATTATGGTTAGGTACTTTGTGTTCTTATTAGCAAGTTGTTAACAGTTCATTACATATTCTGGATGCATTTTTTTTCCAGATATGTGAATTGCAAATATTTTATCTCTGTTGTGGCTTGCCTTTTTGGTTTCAAAACGGTGACCACTAAAAAGTGATGTTAATCTTAATCATGTTCAATTTAATAATATTTTCTTTAATGGGTTGTGCTTTCTTTTGGTTTCACATCTAAAAATGCTTTCCTGATTGCAAGTCACATAGATTTGCTACTAAACTTTCTCTGGAACTTCTACAGTTTTACACTTTAGGTTTAGATCGAGATCTGGTTTTTATTTCACTTTCTTTTTAAAGGAGAGACTGTTTTTGAAAAACATTCTAGACAAATTCTAAAAGAGCTACAACAGTTTTTTTTAGTTTGTTTTTAATGAAGTTTGAGTTGTGTACGAGGTTTATTGGCTTTGCATATGGCTGTCCAGTTGTTCTCATGTCATTTTGTGTGTGTGTGTGTGCAGTTTTTGGCTGGGGCTGGGTTTGAACCTATCACCTCCCGCATATGGGGCTGGTGTCCTACTCCTTTGAGCCACAGGGACTGCCCTTTCATGTCATTTTTAAAAAATACTGTATAACTTTCATAAAATTGCCTTTGTAAGTTTGGAGAAATTAGTTGGTTGTATTTGTATGCAAGTGTTTCTTTTTCTGTTATTTACAGCAAATTATGTGCCTTTTTTGTTTTTTTTTTACTAACATTACACTGATTAGATCATTGTAGCTTTAAAGAAAATTCCAGAATCAGGTCATGTGTGAATCCTCCAAAATTGCTTTTTAAACCTTCTTTAAGCTTCTTTTACAGAATTTCTTTTTCTCTTTTAGTTTCTTTCCAATTCCACATAAATTTAAGATTCAGCTTGTGGCTATATATTTAAAAAGTGTTGATATTTTCACTTGGATTGTATTGCATCTGTAAATTAAATTGGAGATATTTCTATCTTAATAACATTGAAACTGCCAGCTTATGAACATGGTACATTTATCCATTTATTTAGGTCACGTTTGATTTCTTTCATCAGTAATCTGTGGTTTTCAGCATTCTGACTTTGTAGATATTGTGTTAGTTTGCATCTAAGTACATATTTTGTATGGATGTGTCCTAGCATTTTTTCAAATTCAAATTTCTTATTAGTGTTATAGAGAAATATGGTCAACTCTCTATATCTTTCTTCTGTTATTAATAGTATTGCTAAACTCACTCATTAATTTTCGGGGCCTAGATTCTGTGGAATTTTCATTGTAGACTATCATATTGTTTGCAAATAGAAACAGTTTTTTTCTTCCTTTGCAATCTGTATGCTTTTTAATTTATTTTTCTTGTATTATTGTCCTGGGTAGGGCATCCAACGTGATATTAAAAAGGAATGGTGAGAGTGGAAATCCTTATCTTTTTCCTGATTATAAGGAGAGTCTGTTCTGATTATGTGTATGTCCTCAATTGTATAATATTGTCCCATAGATTTTTCACTCTTATGGTGAAATTCAAAATTCTCTTCTAGAGCTCAGCTGACACAACAAAAGCAGGAAGCTTCAGGAGTAGCTCATTAATGCTCGGTGTGATTAGAAGGATGGACGAGCTCCCCACATATCTTCACTGGTACCACAGAGAAGGGAAGATGCTGAGAGCTGTCTGGTTACCACCCTGTGGGAACAATATGGGATGAAAAGGGAGGAGGAGGGAACCATTCTCAATTGATTCCAAACCAGACATCTAAGACACACATTCACAAACACAGATGACAGAGTCAGACCCGTCATGAATACTACATAGACAGAAAAACTCTGGGCAAAATACTATCAAACAGAATATATTTGGCAATGTATAACATTGCCCATTTTGACTTTAGCAATATATAGAAAGAAGAACATACTATGACCAGGCAATATGTAAAAAGAATTATTAAACAATGGAAAACCAAGTATCCAGTGTACTCAATACTAATCTGAAGCCAGTAGGTGAACTAGTATATGTCCATGCACGAGAAAAATTTCAATTTAGTTCAAGTTGGGGGGGTTGATGAGCTCCCATCTGATGGGCATAATGTAAGGCTATACGGCCTACCTCCTGGGTGCCAGACACTACAACAGGGGTCTCACCTAACAAATGCATATATTGTAACTTAATTATTTGTATGATCATATTTATCTGAAATAATAATATAACTATGCATATATACACACACACACACACATATGTATACATACATGTATATATGGCAACCAAAATCCTATACCATGACTAGGTAGAGTTTATTCTTGGGATGCAAGGCTGGTTCAGTGATTGAAAATAAACCAATACAATATTAACAGGTTATAGAAGAAAAATCACTCATTTATATCAATCCATGCAGGGACAGCATTGGATAAATATAATGCACATTCATGATAGAAAATAGAAACAGAAGGTATCTCAATGGATGAGAAGCACCTGCACAAAACCTACAGCTATCATTATGCTTATTGGTTAAAGAGTGTTTGCTTTCCTCCCCGCTTAGGAAGAAGGCAAAGCTGTTTGTTCTCATCACTCTTGTTTAACATAATTGTGAAAGTTATATTTACTTAAAAAGTCAAGAAAGAGAGATAAATTAGAAAGCAAGCAATAACATTTTGTAAATAATTAAATGGCATAATTGTCTATATAGAAAATCCCAAGGTATCTAAATAACAGTAGGATTAGTAAGTGAATTTGCAAGGTTGCAATATATAAGGTCAATCTCACAGAAATGAATCAATTGCTTTTCTATAGACTAGTCAAGAGCATGTGGACACCAAAATTAAAAGTGTAATGACATTTACAATTGCCCCCAAAAGTGAGATACTACTTATAAAATATGACAGCACAAGCAAGACCTATATTCTGAAAACTATATAACACTGTTGATTTTTTTTTTTTTTTTTTTTGGCTGTGGCTGGGTTTGAACCCCCCACCTCTGGTATATGGGGCCGATGCCCTGCTCCTTGAGCCACAGGCACCACCCTCATAACTCTGATGAAAGAAATAAACGAACTACCGCAGTGATTTTCAACCAGTATGCCGTGGCACACTGGTATGCCGTGAGAGAATCTGGTGGGCGCTGCAGAAATTTTTAAAGATTATTAATTAAATTGTTTTCAAGAAAAGTTTAAAGCACATTAAGTATATTCTTTGTTTTATTCTTTACTTTGGATTACCATAAATTTAAGTGTGCCACAGAAGTTTACCTATATACTGTGAGACAAAAAAAGGTTGAAAAACACTTAATGCTTTAATGGAGAGACATAACTTGTTCATGGATAAGAACACTGAACATGGTACAAATGCCAATTTCCCCTAAATTGATATGGATATTTAACAATGTTCTGATCAAAGTCTCTGAGATTTTTTTTTTTGTAGATATAGATAAGCTCTATTCTAGAGTTTATGAGATAGCAAAGAAAGTAGAATAGCTTAGCACAATGTTGAAAAAGAAGAATAAATCTGGAAGATTCTGTCTATTAGACTTCAAAACTTAGTATATATGCAATGAAATGTTATTCAGCCTTAACTATAAAGGAGATACATTGCTAACTGTGGCAGCGTGGATGAACCTGGCGGACATTATGCTTTGTGAAATAAGCCAGATAAAGGAAGGAAAATGCATGAGCTCACGTGTATGTATGTGAACTCTCCAAAAAAGTCAAATATGCAATGACTAAGAGTAGAACTATGTTTACTACGGGAGAGGAGGGGAAGGAAATAGGGAGATGAAGGTCAAGAGGGATCTGCATTTATGTAGGATGGATGTCCGGAGAACTAAAGCACAGCAGATGTAGGATAGTTAATAGTATTGTGAAAGGGCAAGCTTGCTGAGAGTAGACTTTAGATGCTCTTACCATTAAAAAGAAGAAGAAAAAGAAAAAGAGTAACTGTGGAAGATGATGTATGTGTTGATTTTCCTACTTCCCTACTTTCTTCTCACCAAGCATATCAAAATGCCAAAATTCCAATTTAATTTTGGAAAAGACTTATGTAGCTATAGTAATCTGAACTTTGTGTTATGGGCAAAGGAATAGATACATAAATCAATGGAAGAGAACAGAGAACTTACAAGTATAGACCCACATAAATATGCCTAACTAACTCTTTTTCATGAAAATTCCAAAAATAATTCAATAATATTGTAGGAATTGGACATCCATAAGCAAAAACTTGAACATAGGCCTAAGTCTCACAGGTTATGCAAAAATTAACCTGTAGTGCATTATCTTTTAAAATGTAAAACATAAATCTATAAAACTATAGAAGAAAAAAACTGAGGAAGAAAATGGGATATAGATCTAAGAGTTCTTAGATTTAATACCAAAGGCACAATCCATAAAAGTAAATAAAATTATGAATTGGACTCCATAAAATTCAAACTTTGCTCTGTGTAAGATCCTGTTAAGAGGGTAAAAAGACAAGGTACAGCCTTGAGGAAAATATTTGCAAATTACATATCCAACCAAGAGCTAGTGCATAGAATAGAAAACCTCAATAGAGGCTCGGCGCCTGTGGCTCAAGCAGCTAAGGCGCCAGCCACATACACCTAAGGTGGTGGGTTTGAATCCCCAGCCCGGCCCGCCAAACAACAATGATGGCTGCAACCAAAAAATGGCCGGCGCTGTGGCAGGTGCCTGTAGTCCCAGCTACTTGGGAGGCTGAGGCAGGAGACTCACTTGAGCCCAGGAGTTGGAGGTTGCTGTGAGCTGTGATGCCATGGCACTCTACCCAGGGGGACAGCTTGAGGCTCCATCTCAAAAAAAAAAAAAAGAAAAAAGAAAAAAAGAAAATCTCAATAGAAAAATATACTTTTAATAAATGATCAATTCACATGAGCAGACATTTCACTGGAGAAGATATGCAGCTGGCAAATAAGCCTATGAAAAGAAATTCAGTATCGTAGGCCTTCAGGGGAATGCAAACTCGGACCACAATAAGATACCAGCACAACCATATCATAATGTCTAAAAGAAAAAGCAACGGATATGTTGGTTAGAATTCAGAAAAACTGGATCGCACATTCATTCTGGCTTAGAATGTTAAGATGTTACAAGCAGTCTGGAGAATGGCTTATCAGTTTCTTAAAACTAAGCAGGCTACTACCATAGGACTCCTCATTTGCATGCTAGCAATTGCCACCATTTGTCATGTCTTTACAAATACATTACATGGAGGTTTTAGAAGCTGACATTTTTCTTCCAGCTGTGTAAAGCCCAATCAAACCCATCATTTTTTTTTCAGTTTTTACATTCTTGTGTTTAATTTATGAGAATCAAGAAAACAGAATAATATTATAAAAATAAGTCAGAATAAAAAGGGCATTTGTTTTTGGAAATAAAAAGATTTATCTTAATTTTAAGTAACTGATATTTCAGAGTATGATTTAAAGGAAATAATGAATTTTTGCCCATAGTTTTTAAGAAGCCAATGTAGGCAACATATGCAGAGAAAGTCTATTTCAGTAAGAACATGATAGTCAGATGAATAGAAATAGTCAAGAATTTAATGGTTCATGATTCTGATAACACACGATAGGTAACCTGTTATGTTTTGCCATATGCCAACTGTATTTTGTGTGTGTCAAGATAATTCTCTCAGCAATGAGGATGCTCAAATGATAATTTAGTCACTTTCAGACACTGAAATGAAGTTTTATACCCGGGAGTATTGTGTTTACTAAATTGTAGATACAATTTTCTGCTTCAATTTATCAAATTGTAGATTCAATTTATCTACTTCAATTTATCAATCCTGGAAAGCAAGATATGAATAATTCTTCATAAGAAAAACATCGATCATGAAAAGTCTGATTAAAAGATAGTAGAATTTTTGTTGTTCTTCATTTAATGTTTCTTCTCTACAGTTTTAGAAAAAGCCACCTTAATACACCAAAATTTAAAACTTTGGATGTTATTATATGAGAGTTTTTATTATTAAATGGTATTTTGAACATGCTGATCTAAAATTATGTATTGAAATATACTGTGTAGGAGATATGACTTGATCAAAGTCAATTCAGATTCAACTTTTATAAATTAATCTATGTTAAATAGAAGATTTCTCTCAACGTTTCTATACAATATCCCGATTTTCTAGTTCTAGATACTTTAAGATGTCCAAATGTCCTTATGCACAATGTTTTATTTGCCCTTCCTTCCCATTTACGTGAGATTCAACACTATGTGTCTCTGTACTGTAGCATTTATACATGGAACAATTCTGTCTCTGTCTGTCTGTCTCTCGGCCTCTGTCTCTCTCTCTCTGCTCTCTTTTCCCTACCCCACCCCTCTTCCTTATCTCTTCTCTTTTATTTTTTCTATTAAATCATAGCTGTGTACATTAATGCAATCACAGGGTACAGTGTGGTGCTTTCATATACATTTTGAAATACTCTCATCAAACTGGTAAACGTAGCCTTCATGTCATTTTCATTAGTTATTGAGTTAAGACATTCATACTCTACTTTTAGAAAGATTCACTTGTACCCTTGTAAAATAAACCAGAGAGGTAACCCCACCCATCACCTTCCCTCCCCCCATCCCCCCGCCTGCCGTGCCCGTTTTCCCCCCCCCCCCAATGAGGAGGGGAGAATTTGGGTTTTAAAATACAAAAAAAGCGATAAATTAGTTTCAAAATAGGGCTGTGTACATTGAATACTTTTTCTTCCATTCTTGAGATACTTTGCTAACAGGGAGCAATTTCTGTCCTATACACCTTGATTCAGTGGTTTTAGATTATAGCTCTAATTATAATGTATCCATAATAAAAATACTGTATATTTTATAGAATTTTTGCACAAGATTATTCACTTTAGGTGATGCATAGCAAAGTATTTTACCTCAAATTATTAATTGCTTTATGAAAATGATTTCCTTAGAATTGTACAATGTGGCATAGCATATTGTTTGAAGCTGTACAGTTAACTCTGTTGTTATTCAACAAGAATGATTTGCTGTCAGATCAAACGTGATTACAGAATTCTGTAGAAATTATTCTGTTGCTTAAAATTAATACTATTTTTATAACATGGCAGTAAGTGTGACAAAATACGTCCACAAATTCCCTGGTATTAAGGAATGATAAAACATTTTTATTTAAATGAAGAATAATAATGTAATGTAGACGCATTCTCCTGTCTGATGTCGTCTATCTCAACATAATTCAGTGGGGTGGAAAATATCATAACAGAACTAAATCATTATTTGGTTGAATTTCATTACCATTATTCCTTTTCTCAAATGCTCTCATCATAAAATAGTGAACATTTGTTCATTTCCTTTTTTGCCTAAAATAGCATCTAGTTGTTGGTATATTTAATCACAAAACAAAAGAAATGTCCAAACAGGGAAGGAAAAAAAGATTTCTTAATACCTTACCTTAAGTTCTTGTTATTTTAGGAGCTAATAATTGTGTTTTCCTCCCCTACCAACAAAAGGCCAAAAATAAAATAATTGTAGCTAAAATTATAGCTGGTTGAATACAGACAAAGTCTAACATATCAAGGGTTTAATGAACAAATATTACTAAAACTGTAGCCCCTTTGTACCTTTGAAATCAGCTACAAGCAATGTTAATTTGAGAATTCAAGGTTAAGACCATTTTCATTTCTAACAGATTGTTCAGATGTGTGCAGTTTCAGCTCTATTTCACCGTGAATTTTATCCACTACAAATAATGAATGGCTTTTTTGTAGGCAATAAAAAACCCAGGCCAATGGGACAGGAAGATCAAGTTTAAAGAGGCTGGCAGTGCCGAATGGCCATTTCCACCATAGGAACTCCCAAACTGCATGTGGTTATCAGCCAAATTTCCCAAATCTTGCCTGCACACGTAACTTCTTACTGGACCCTGAAAGTTTCATCTAGCCTAATTCCCAAATTTTTGCTTCTCATTAAATTCTTAATATAAAATTTACTTTTTGCTACTTCTTACAAGGTGTGGTGACTTAAAGACAGGGCTGGTGCCAAGACATTCACATTTAAGCCCCGATTCAGCCACTCCCCAGTTTCCTCACTCCTCTGTTAATAGCAGTGCTCTCCTCATAGATCTTGCAGGGTTATAAAATGAGTTAGCACCAAAAAGCTCTTTGAGGGGTGCCTGGCACATGTAAGCATTTGTGCTTGTTAAATATATTTATTTTTTCTGCATTTCAAATCCATATTTCACACTCTCCCTTTATCAACTTTTCCTAGTACCCATTGTAAAAAATAAAAATCCTCTATTTCTACCACCTCTTGACAACCCATTTTTCTGTGGCTTTGCTGTAACTGAAGCCTATCTTTTGCTAACACCACTCACAGCCCCATCCTGGATGGGTTTGATGACATTCATCAATATCAGAGAAACCCAGGACCCACTGTACTGTTGTAAAATTTGAGCATAGATGCCTTCAGGCAGAGTATGGATTTCCCAGCATGCCATCGTCTGTCCCCCCGAGTTCTGCATGATGGAACACCCCTGTGGAACTCTAGTTCCACTGCCACCACTCAATTCTCCCAAACAGATTCATTAGTCAAGTGGTTTTCAAGAACTTAGAAGCAACATTCCTCCCAAAACCCTCTCTTCAATGGGCTCTGTTCCCTACAAGCATCTTCAGGGATTAGGGAGCTGGATCTTCTTTAATGATGTATTTTTTTCAGTTCATTCTTTTCAAATTCAGCATGAATATATGGGGAAAAAGTTACAAAACAGTATTACTTTATTCTCTTACTTGATAAGACTTGGATATTCCGTCATTCAAACTAAGCAAACATGTTAGAAGATGAGTCTATTGATTAAATCACTTGATTTACAGCCTTAGAAGAGATATTAATTTATACCTTTTCATATTCAACTTAATGTCTCAAATCACTATCTGTCCAGGGGTCACGGGCAATCCAGTACTTTTGTTTTGGAGGCTGCAAGAATTAATCAAGAATTATGGACGCTTGCTACATTTTTATGGAGGACTTGGCTCCTTTTTGTGTTGGTGCTCTTTTATTAAGGTTGAAAATCCCATGACTGCTTTTGAAACAGCTGCTTTAGAACTGACTGCTGATTTTACAGCTATCGGAAGAGAAGAGCTCAGGGACTCTAAGCTCACGGTTATAGCTGTTTGAAAGTGTCATTCTTGATGAAAGTAGTTATGTAATGTATGTGACTGGGACTAAGTCTCCTGCCTACTCCCACCAGTTTTAGCATAGATTTGAACTTCATTCTCTCAATTTCAGATGCTGTCAAGGTTACTCTGTCCTTGAGATCATGTCTTCAGCCTCGGGTTATGTACCCTTGACATTGTGTACTGAGCCCCTTCTCAGCATCACTTATCTGGGAATGAAAGGGTTTTCTCCCTTAGTCACACGGTGAACCAGAGTCAGCCCCGCACCAGCATTAGTACATACCTTCTTTACATAGGCAAGAAATATTTAAGTTGTTTCTTAAATTGTGCCAACCACAGATTACTGCAGCTCTTTTGCATGTGAGGACGTATTTAGAGATTTTTGTATCTTTTTATTATGAAAAATGCTAGAGTTAACATCTTTCACATATATATGCATATTTGTCCAGTTTTTTTTTAGGATGAAATTTTAAAGCCTCTATTATGGAAGCAAGGATTGAATATCTTTAAAGACTGCACTACATATTTCCAAAACCTTTTAGATTTGTTGTAGGTATTTCACCCTGGTACCAAGGGTGTATACGAGACATACATCATACTAACTCTTTAATTGCATCTTAAAAACATCTTGAAGTTTTCAAACAAGGAATTTGCACATGCTTCAATCCTCATATCAACCTTGAGACACTGGCGATATTATTCCCATCTTACCAATAATAACAATAACGCTTAAGAGATTTAATTGACGTACCTAAGATGAAACAGGTAATAATTGGTTGAGGTATTATTTGAAATTGAATGACGTAGTCTATGTTTGTTTATTCTTTGGTTTCCTATGCATTTGTTCAGCACCCATGACATGTCGGGCAGTGTGCAGTGATCTGGGTATCTGCCCATTAGCTGGAAAATAAACTCTCTGACACTATATAGCTTACTTTTTGGAAGAAGAGTAGACACTTTAAAGGATATTTGTATATCTATAAATAAGAACTATTGAGGTTCTGACAGGTGCATTTTGAGGATATGTAGGGTGAGGAAAGCACATAATGAGGAGAATGTAATCTCGGGAGAGCCTCAGCGAGGCACATGGCGTGCGGGAGGGACTATAGGAGACCCTGCCACTAGAGCTTAGAGAGTGAGAAGCTGCGTGGCAGGAGATGGAGAGGGAGGAGCAGACGTCAGACCGTGCAGAGCCCACTGGGCAAGTTTCCCCCAATATTTGGTAGTGATGAACCAGTTTCCTTTGTTTGTTTTAATTTTCATGGCAGAATGCTTTTCTAGAATAAGATAATGAATTGCTTAAAATATAAATTAAAAAAAAACATAAACACATAAGCCCCGAATATATCTTGAATTTCGTTAGGCATAAAAATACTCTGTGAGATTGTCATAGAAGTGTCCAGAAGCTCACTGCATGTAGTGTCTATTCTGATCTCTCTGCAGAGCATTAAGAGTTGGCTCCAGATAGCAGACCAAGCCACACAGCTCTAGGCTGTTGCTGGGCACAAGAGCAATAGGAAACACCTGGGTGTCATTAGTCGGTGTGTGTTTTGAGACAACCACTTTGGCTGCAGTTGAGGGAGGGACCAGAGTGGGGAAAGTGGATTTGGGTGGATGAATTAGGAAGTCAATTCCTAGTGAACACAATGATCATGATAGCATGGGCCAATTCTGTAGGCAGAATTTCTAAAATAGTCCCCCAAGAGATATCCCACCCTAATCTCAAAAATCTATGAATATGAAATATTGCACCATTGATTATGTTATGTATTTTCACAGTTGAACTTTACGTCAGGAAATTATCTGGGTGGGTCTCATCTAATCACATGACTCTTTAAAAAAGCTAAAAGTGCTTATTCCAGCTGGTTTTGGGAGAAGTCACACAAGTGGCATGCAGAAGAAAAATGCATTGCACCACTGCTGATGTGAGTTTGGAGGGGACCATGTGGTGAGGGATGTGCCCAGGTGGCCTCCGGAAACTCAGAGCAGTCCTCAGCTGTCAGGCAGCAAGGAAATGGGAATTTTAGTGCTGCAAATAATAAAAAAAAAAAACCCTAAATTCTACCAATAACAGAAATGCTCTTGTAAGGGAACTTGAAGCTCCAGATGACAATGCAGCAGGATAAAACCTTGATTTCACATTGAGCAGAGAAGCTAGCCGCCTAGTGCTGGGCTTTCGACCTACAGAACTGTGACCTAGTATAACAGGTGGTGTTTTAAGCTGCTGAGTTTGTGTGAGTTTCCAACACAGCAATAGAAAATCAGTACAGCCGGCAGGTTGGCAATGGAGATGTAAAGAAGAGGATGGATGGATCTTAACAATGCTTAGTGAGTAGCGATTTGATCTGGGAGATGAGGGAGGAGTGTGACAGATGACGGCTAAGTGGTCTGGTTGTGTGACTAGGTGGATGATGGTTCCATTTACAGAGACGGAACATGCTGGAAGAGGATCAAGATAAAAGGGAAGAAGCCTATTGGTTCATTTTTGGACCATATTTGTTTTGAGGTGACTGTGATTCACTTGAAAAAAAAAAAACTGTCAGGTAGGCAGCTATGTTTATAGACCTCGAAGCCAACAAGAGATAAGAGCTAGGAATAAAAATGTGTGGTTATCCACATAGAGGTGGTGATCAGAGTTTGGGGTGAGATTACAGATGAAGCATGACAGTCCCTCTAGGATGAAGAAAGAGTGAGAGGGTGAAGGCAGATGTCCAAAGGTAGGGCTGCCTACCAGGCAGTGTTAGATCAAGGAACTTGTATTATAAGTTTAGAAACATTCATTTAATGTTCCCAATGCTGCCATCATGAATTACCATAAATTAGGAACTCTAAGAAACCCACAAATTTATTATGCCACCATTGTGACAGTCATGAGTCTGGCACAGATCATTCCAAGCTCAAGTGAGGCCCTGGTGGGGTTTTCTTTCTGGAATTTCTGAGGAGGCTCTATTCTCTTGTCCTTTCCAGCGTCCACAGGCCACCTGGCACTGCTGGGATCACAGTCCTCCCTCCCTCTCCAAACCAGGAACATCAGGCCATGTGCTTTCCAAACGGCTGTCCCCCCCCCGCCCCCCGCCCCTCCCCATCTGCCTCTCCTCCCTCTTCTACTTCTGAGGACTTTAGTAATTACACTGGCCTTGCTAGATAATCCAGGCTAAGCTTCCTATTTTAAGGTTATCTCATTAACAGAATTAATTCTGTTGTCTTTATTCCCAGTTGCCTGGCAGTATGACATATTCATAGGTCCCAGTGGTGGGGACATAGACAGTTTGGTGGTCATTATTCTGCCTTCCCCAGAAGCTGGCGATTTATCTGCAGGATGTTTACCAGGATGATCTTGGAGACGGCTGGTTGTACGAATGCTAACAGTGGAAGTAAGAAAGAGCTCAGAAGGTGTAGAGGGAAGTGGGCGTGAAGTTGAAAAGCAAGAGAAGAGTGACCATGAAAGTGCTTGAGAGGTTTGGGTGTGCATGAGTAAAAGGAAGTGGAGAGTAGCTGTTGGTAATTGAGAATCTAGAAGGAGTTATTTTATGGGGGGGTCATTAGCATGTTTAATGGCCAATGTGAGGATTTGGCTGAGAAGCGAGGATGTCTATATAACAGAGAGAAGGTATGCTCATTAGTTTAATGTTCCCTAAAACACAGGTAGGGACCAAACACAAGCCCACATTTACTTCTCTCTTTTGTAAACAGAAGACTTGAGGGTGGGCGTAGGTGCCCAGATACAGTCATATGATTATTAGCAAAAATGTGACAAGTTCGTTTTTCATGTCCTCTTTCCCCACTGTACATGTCTATCAGAAAATGTGTTTGCAAACTAGGAACATAAGTGTTAAAAATAAACACAGCATATAACAACCGTATTTCCCTGGTGTGTGAAAAGTTCTGCCCAATAAGTGAAAACTTTCACCTCGCACTGCACATAAACGAGATAGCTCCCTGGTGTGGCCGCGTTTTATGTCCCGTCTAGGTTTATTGAGTACTTTATGCTATTTGGGAAGCATAAACCATTTCCCTCTAGCACGATCTTCTTAAAAGCACTTTAGAATTCTGGCGGAAGAACTGAGTAAACAGCAGTTTGTTAGATGAAGGATGTAACCAAGTGATGGAGTCTCAGAAGATTCTGAGAGAAGGAAAATGTGTTGCTAATGGAAACAAACACGGGCCTGGAATGAATAAATTCATATTGTCGCAACCTGGGCTCAATTCATTACTAAATTAAGGGTCAAAGAAACAATTACTGCCCAAGGTCCAAGGCAATCAGCGGATCTGTTATTTTATTTTACATTTATGAAATCTAAGGCAGCAAGAAGTGGATGCCGACCTGTATGCTTTATAAACAGACAGGCATTGTGAGAGGCACTGCTCATTCGTTGACCCTCATCAGGGTTGTCAGCAAAATACAGGATTCCAGATAAGTCTGAACCATAGTATGTTTACATGGATGGAGCTGGAACATATTCTGCTTAGCAAAGTATCTCAAGAATGGAAGAAAAAGTATCCAATGTACTCAGCCCTACTATGAAACCAATTTATAGCTTTCTTATGAAAGCTATGACCCAATTATAGCCCAAGAATATGGGAAAAAGGGGAGATGAAGGGGAGGAGGGAGAGTAGTTGGTGGGACCACACCTACAGTGCATTTTATAAGGGTAAATGTGAAATTTACTAGGTGTGGGATATAAATGTCTTAACACAATAACTAAGAAAATGCCGTGAAGGCTATGTTGACCAGTTTGATGAATGCATTTCAGATTGTGTGTAAAACGAGCCGTACCCCATGATTGCATTAATGTACACAGCTATGACTTAATTTTTTAAAAAAGAATATAGTTCATGAGAGAAAAACATTTTGAAAATACAATAATAGATAAATAAGGCAAACAGCTGCTAAGAAAAAAAATTGTATTGCTTTCTTTTTTGGCATGAGTAGGTCTCACTGTTGCATGGGACATACTTATAACTTACAAAATGTTATTTATCTGACATCAAATCCAAATTTAGTGACATTATTTTTATTTGCTAAATCTGGCAACTATAATCCTAGTGAAAATACAGGTATCTTCTATCTGTCTTCGAGAAAACATTATTTTGTACAAATCTGGATTCATGGTCTTGCAGACATGAGAAGTATGAGTATATTTTTGAAATTCAAAATACTGGTGTTTCTAGGACATTTCACTGGGTCCTAGAGATAATCAATACCATAGTTACAATTTAAGTAGGGTGCAAGCAGTAATTCCAGAAAAATGCTTACTTAAAGTTGCTACATGTCCTAATTCCATCCATATAAACATGAAGGAGGTAAAGTCTCCATCTTTCTTTAGTGCTGCATAATATTCCATGGTGTATATATACCACAATTTATTGATCCATTCGTGGGTCAATAGGCATTTGGGCTTCTTCCATGACCTAGCAATTATGAATTGGGCTGCAATAAACTTCTGATACAAATATTTTTGTTGTAATTCGATTTTTGGTCTTCTGGATATATACCTAATAAAGGAATTACAAGATGCAAAGTATCTCAAGAATGGAAGAAAAAGTAGCCAATGTACACTGCCCTATTTTGAAACTAATTCATAGCTTTCATAGGAATGTCATAACCTAATTATAGCCTTAGAAGATGGGAAGGGGGTGGGAGGGGGACGGGAGGGGGTGGATGGGGGAAGGGTGATGGGTGGGTCACCTCTATGGTTTATCTTACAAGGGTACGAGTGAATCTTTCTAAAAGCAGAGTATGAATGTCTTAACTCAATAACTAAGAAAATGACATGAAGGTTATGTTAACCAGTTTGATAAGAGTATTTCAAAATGTATATGAAAACAGCACACTGTACCCTGTGATTGCATTAATGTACATAGTTATACCATAAGAAATAATAAAGGAAATTTGAATGGGAAAAAAAAGGTTGCTACATGTAGGGTTTCCTTGTAGTCTTTCTTGATAAGAGTTCAGGACTAACTTTCATTATGTTTTTTATATAACAAATAATACTGTGGAGAGATAGGTTATGCATTTTACATGTTCACCCATCCATCAATTAACAGGCCAAATAAAAGTGGACTTATTATACCCTGAATCTTTTTAGAACAGCCTACTTTTCCAGTCAGCAGCAGCTTAAAAGAGTAAGCACCAAGCTCTATAATCAGGTCAGATTTCAGTCCCTTGCAAGCTGCTAGTATGTGTTTATCCATCCACACATTCAGCATTACACTGATATGAGCTGTGAATATTTTATATGTTAAGGTCAGGAAGAAAGTGTTTAGCAATATTAAAAAGCAGAGAGAGGAGGTCAGTATGGCTTGAGTGGCCAGGCCCTAGGGACCACAGTAGGAGATGGTGGGAGACAGGTCTGCTGACAAGATCACGCAGGGCTTTGCAGGTCAGGCCTAGGAGCTCTGTTTTATTCTTGCTTCACTGAGAAGCCTTTAACGTTCTTTAAACATTACACTGTACAACATAAATACATACACAATATATACAGTTATAATTTATCAATGAAAAATAAAGTTTTAAAAGACTAATAAAAATTTTAAAAATTTGGAAAGCATTAAGTGAGTACGTGTGGTGTTTGTTTTTCTAGTCTTGGTGATACTTCACTTGGAAAATGGTTTCCAATTTCATCCAAGTTGTTACAAAAGATTCTAGGTCACCATTTTGACTCATATAGGAGGAAGCTCAATGGATTTAAGTAGGTGAGATGGGGGATGTAGGGATGGGTAAATTCTCACCCACGGGGTACATCACATGCTTTCTGGGTGAAGGGCACACTTGTAACTTTGACTTAGAATATAGAAAAACAAACAAAAAAAAGAATATAGGAAAACAAACTATGTATCCAAATCATGTGTACTCCTGTAGTATTTTGATTTTTTTAAGTTGGAAAGCAAAAGAACATGACATTGTTGAATTGTACACAAAATACTTGAAAAGATTGAGCCTCATGATTTACTTAATACCGATAATGACAAAATAAAATGATTCTGATCTTCCAGTGTAGCAAAATATAGATGCACCAAAACAAAATTAAGAATAGACATAGGCATCAATCAGAGAAAAGAGAAAATTGTGCAAAAACGGTTACCTACATCCCATCGGTTATCACAACAATGTGAATGAAATAAACTTTCTTGTTAAAAATGATGAGGTTCTCAAATTAGCTAATGACAAGGAAATCCAATAAAATGATTACAGATTCGGTGACCCATAAAGAAAGGAACACAGATGTTGCTAAACTGTTAACTAGATACCTTTTTAAGAACAAACTTTCATTTCCAATGAGCTCTTTAAATACAGTTATACATTAAGTCTAACTTTTTGAATTTTAGTATGAAATTCTTATTTTCAGGCATTTTTTTAAGAATTTAAATACTAATTTCCTCATACTTGAAAAAGTAAACTTTTTTACAATTAAAGTTTGGAAAATATTTGAAAGTTCAACTTTTTCACTGATATCTAATAAGCAATATTTCATTCCTAAAGGAGATTTTTTTTTTTTTTTTTTTGCAGGTTTTAGCCAGGGCTGTGTTTGAACCCACCACCTCTGACATACAGGGTTGGTGCCCTACTCATTTAAGCCATAGGTGCCACCCAGGAGAGATTTTTTTTTTTTTTTTTTTTTTTTAGTTTGGTAATGAGAAAGTAAAAGAAACATAAACTCATAGGGAAAATCTATATACAAACCAGATGGTTATACAGGATTGAAAGTGTAAAATGTGCCTGAGTCTGCCAGCATGCCAAAAGCTAATTACCAAGGTGAAACAAATTGACCAAGAGCAAGCGATTTCAGAATTCTTCTACCAGTAAGGTACTGAATCAAGGGGTAGTGTGTGTGTTTGTGTGTGTGCTGCAGAATAGTTGTGAGCTCTCTTAAAAACACACTGATGTGATTATTTCAAATCCTATGCTTTTTGTTAAAGTAGCAAGAGAATTGCCTTTTAATTTCTTTCTGATGATACATAGTAATTGATAAATGAAAAAAAGTGAGGTGCAGGGGAAAGAGACACGCTTTTAATTATTTTTTGTGGGGACATAGCGCACCTTATGCTTTATGTCATTTTTAATGAGCCGTTCCCTAGAGGATCCCTACAGTAGGAATTTAGAGTTCTATTTTTTTATATCCCTGACTTATGCAAAAAAGAATTTGGAGTTTCATTTTTATCATTAAGGGGAAAATTCTTACACAGATCAGTTGGAACATTTATTATAACAAACACTTAGCCCTTGGAATTTTCCGCCTAAATTTTATAAATTGAGCAGACAAGCTATTGCCTGTCAGGGCTGAGACTCAGATATGAAAGCTGCTGAACTGGGAGACTGATTAGTTAATTCCAACGTATTCCACCGTGCCTTTCCTTACGTTTGAAAAGTGTCCCTAACCAGAACTGATTCCATTTCAGAATGAAGACTTGTTCCCTTCATACCATGGGAATGATAATTGACAGTCTTACAAAACTTCTGAATGGGAGAAATTTCCGAAATAACTTTAGAAAGTTCACCCTTTCTCAATATTTGCTAAGTGACATGGAAACAATTAAGTGCAAATTTTGTTGCGTTCTTGATCATCCGGCAAATCAAGGCAAAACACAAAGGATGTGTTAGTCGCTGAACAAATGAGCCAATTTGTCTTATGAACAAAAAGCAGATTGTTGTCAGAGGACACATTTTTTACAGTTACAATCATGCCTGAAAGGACATTGTAATTACAGTGCTATGCCCCTCAATCAGGCCATCTCCTTGCTCAGGAAAGCAGGAGGTAGCCTGTGAAACTGGAATGATTTTCTTTCTTATCAACTGTGAATCATGTCTTTCATCTCCATAATTAAGGCCTTTGATATGCGTAGCAGTCTTTAGCGTTGAGATAATGAAACAAATCAGGCCGAATATTCTACTGTTGCAGATAGAACAGCGACCACAAATGCCGATCTCCTACCCCGCAACTCATGCACATGATAAAATGTAATTCCGGAAATTGTCAGATTTAGATTTGAAGGGTATTGACAAAGTCAAGATACCGTTCATTTAAAAAAAAATAGTATATTAATTAAAGACAATGATTGTTTGAAGATCTTTGATGACTTCAGAGCTGGAAGTCATAAGATGTATATGCAGCAGGATATATTTCTGCTATTTTAAAATTCTGCATTTGTCTAAAAAATATCTTATCTTATATTTATGGCTAAGTTTATGTCCTTGTGTCAGAAAAACATTTCTGTGATTTTGAGTCTCTGAATTTTAATTCATGGTAACTGTGAATTGTTCATGTGTTCTTAAAATAATTAGTTGACTTCAAATTATATACCATGCCTGTTAGTTACAATGTTCAAATGCGTATTTTTATGCTATGTCTGTTTTGTCAGTGCTGAAAGAAATATACCATATCCATGTATACAAGGAAAGATTTTTAAACATAATTATTTTTTTCTTCCCTCACTTTTAATATTTTACTTGCTATATTTTAAGACTTCCTAATAAATATGTACTAACTCAGAGCTAAAGTCTTCACGGTACTTTTTAAAATATCTTTCCCTCATGATGCTTTTAGACAAAGGGTTTTTTTATTTGTTTTTTAACAACTTTATTTTAGCTAGTCTTCATGTATTGTGTGTATAAATATATATGTGTACATATATATGATATATCCATGTGATATATATATACACACACACATCTTTTTCCATTTCTTTTCTTTAAACTTTCCATTTATCATTATATAATTATATTTAATTTATCTGATATTAGTAAGTTACCGTGAGAGATTAATTTATTAGCGTAATCACTTCTATTTAGATTTATTTCTTCAATTTTATTTTTTCATTCTTAATACCTTTCATTGCTCTTTTCATCCTTTCCTTCTTCCTAAGTTCATAATATAAATATATTCTATTTTTTCCCAGCAGCTCCAGAAATTATACATTTATTCTTTCTCCAGTCATTTCTATAATTAAATTTCACAATAGATTAATAAACAGTTTTAATCTTCTGAAAAAGTTTAAGAATGTTATAACCTCTTCCTTTTAATTTTATCTACAGCTTTAATCTTTGAACATGTATTAATGTATTCTCACTCTCTAATATATGTTAGTTACAGAATTCTAGATTTACTGTTATTTCATTCAACATTTTGATGCTATTTGTCCATTTCCTATATTTTCACTTACTGCATTTTCTTTTCTTTTCTTTTCTTTTTTTTTTTTTGAGTCAGAGTCTCACTATGTCACCTTGGATAGAGTGCTATGGTATCACAGCTCATGGTAACCTCAAACTTTTGGGCTTAAATTATTCTCTTGCCTCAGCCTCCCAAGAAGGTGGTACCACAGGTGCCCACCACAGTGCCCAGCTATTTTTTGGTTGTAGTTGTCATTGTTATTTGGCAGGCCCGGGCTGGATTCAAACCTACCAGCTCCAGTGCATGTGGCTGGCACCCTAGCTGCTGAGGTACAGGTGCCAAGCCCATTTATTCATTTGAGAAGATTACTAGACTGGTCCTTTATAGATAAGGTATTTTGAATCTAATTTCTTTCACTATTTTCTCTTTACTTGTGTGTCCTGATGTTACACTATCACTTGTCTAGGTGTGAATTTATTTGATTTACTGAGCTACGGAATCATTTTTCACAAAGTAAATTAATACCTGCTCAACTTAAATTCTCTTTTTGTTAAAATAAGTTCAACTCCTTCATCTACTCCTTTGCCTAGGTGAGACAATAAATAATATCATTATATTAAATGAGTTAATATATAGGTGTAGACAATTGTCCAGATTAGTGCTGGCACAGAGTATGGACTGCAGACAGTTCTGATGCAATAATAATAATGAAAGATATAATGATGATGGGAGGACATAAAATGGAGGGATCATTGATACCCAAGTCTCAGAACAGAGCAAAAAGTATGTTGTTCAGGGCAAGGTTAATAAAGTTATAAGGTCAAACTAACCAGTATGATCAGACTGTTATTTGATCAAAATGGCCATGGGCATGAGAGAGAAGGTACATTGATGTCCTTCATATGTAGCCACACACATGTCTTAGAGAGGTGGCACCTGCCCTAGGCCAGCAAGGCAGCGACAAAGATGGTTTCAAAAGTGGGGAGTGTAAGGCAAGTAAAACAAAGCGAAGACTGTAAGCAGAACTATATGAAACTGTCATTATTTAGGTGACTAGTAGTCCATTTTGACAATTTTGGATGGTTAAATGAAGAAAGCTCAAAGAAAAAGCAGAGTTCCCATCCAGCAGGATCTTAAAAGTATAGTTGTGAAATAAACAAGATGAAAAATAGCAGTGACATTAAAGAGGACGAATCAAACACCGGAAATGGACCTATGGAGAGGAAGTCATCTAATCTAGCCGTCAGACATCCCCAGTGCTGCACACGATGACCTGGCCAATAAGGAGAAGCACAGGGGAAAATGCAATCAAGACTGGGTCATGGTTTGCCAACAATCACTGGTGTCTAAACTATGGTAGCAAATCTTTGATGAAGTGGGATTGATCACTGAAAGAGTTTAGGTCCTTACTATTTGTTGTAACAAAGTATTGGTTATACTGTATGCAGCTTGCCTGAAATTTTGTTCTAGTTTTTCCTGATTAGCAAAGCCTTCCTGTCCAGAATCTAAAGTAAAAGAAAAATACCTTGGAAGTATTGTAAAGTGGAAACAGCTGGTACACGATGCTCTCAGCCAAATATCTGATCACATTGGCATATATGTAAAGGTGGTACTTGTCTGAATCTGCCAGTCTCTTGGTTACATAAACAGTGGCTATGCGACTGGTATCCGTGTAGGAACTGACTTTTGTGCACAGTCTAGTAAGCCGTTTTTATAAAAGAAATAGAGGTACTCTTGCTAATAGTTGATAGCTGTCGACTCTTCTTTTCTGTAGAAGTTGTATTATCAACAATTACTATTTCAGCTAAAATGGTCTTGCTCAAAAAGTAGACTTCAAATGAATCAAATTCAGTGCAGTTTGGGGAAAAGTACTATGTAGCATCAGGTAAAACATGTCAAACAGGTTTGCCTTGCTGCAGTATTAGTGCAAAATTAAATGAAGGCCGAATCTCTAGAGCATTACACAGTGACTGACGGAGCGCAGCACACCTGCTCCAACGTATGAATCCCAGGAGGAAGAGCGTCTCCCTGGAGAGAAGCTTCAAGCACAGAAGGTAGAAGTGAATGTTCCCTTGGCCATATGCTCTGGGGGTGTGCCGCTGGCAGGGTACAGGATTGGAAAGAAACTAAACTTAAGTGTGACACACGTTTAGTTTTCCCTGTACTGGAGGGAGAGCAGTGAGTGTGTGTGATTATTAAATTGTATCATAGAACATGGGCTACTTTGTTACCAGAGGCATAGTCGAGTTTGGGGACAAATTTTGTTTCATTTCTCTCCTTATGAGCATAAATGGTGTGCTGAGGAATGATATCAGGATGCCGTTTTCCTTCCCCAGCACACTCTGTATCAGGAAACTGGCGATGTTAATCCCTGACATTAAACACAGTTGCTCCTGGAACCTTGGTTAGTTCGTTCTTCACATGACGCCACTTAATCATAAGCACAGCCTTTATTTCCCCGTTCAGTACTGGTAATTTATGGACAGGGAAACAAAGGCTCAGAGAAGTGTAAGTTGCTAAGGTTCATATGATCAAGTGGCCTTCAGAAGCAGGTCCAAGTACAGACTATACCCATGATCCACTAAACTCTTCAGTGAAAGTTCAAAATCCATACGAACAATGTATAGGAACCCATGATTACACACTAATTGGATAAGGCAAAGCTAGCAGTGATACATTCAGTCCAGGTGCTTTGGTTTTCAGAGAATTAGATAGCATTAAAAAATATGTGAGTTCTAAGAATCGGTTCTCCATGGGCAGCTTGAGGGGAAATTATTTATCTTCTCTTCTCTGTGTGCATTTGTGAATATATTATTTTCTCTCCATTGCTGATGTGGCGTGTTATTTCTTTATCACAAAAGGTTGTTTTATAGAAAAATAAAGGTATGCATAAATATTCCATAGTTTAGTAGAATCTCATCTGGGAGTTATCTAGCGATGTTATTATTGTCATTGCAATCTTGACTCTTGTCATTCAATTTACAAATAAACTTCCTCAAATCCACAATTGGAAAATGTTGATATGGGGTCCTAATTTCAGTCTATATTAATTTGTGGGAATCACAGGCCAGTTTGTGGATACAAAGCAAGTGAGAGGAATTCCTTCATCATTTAACTTAGGTTTAGAGATTTGTTACTCTGTGATGGCAATAACACAAACTTTTGAACAAGAAGGTGTATGCACTTAACCAATTCATATTGACCTTGTTTTTGTTTTTAGTTTCTGTATGTCGGAGCTGGGACGCCAGACCACCGGCCCCAACCCATCAACCTGTCAGGACACGGACCGCTGTACATTTTCACTCTGGGTGTGTCTCATTCAGGTCTCAGGTGCCTAAGCACCTTGGCTTAGTCCCAGCCAGGATTAGTAGGAGCGAGCGTCTCAGCAGCAGTGGGTCGGTCTTGGTAGAGCAGTGGCTTCTGCTGAGGCTCGTTATAGGTGATGCACCCCAGGTGTGGAGGCTGCGATGCAATAATGTGGGTGTTCTCATGGTCTGCTCTTACGTGCTCTTGTGCTCTTTAACAAGAGAACAATGATCCCTTCCCCATTCCCTTATTGCCAAGGTGTTTCTTTTCCGGTGTCTCCTACATAGTCCCTCCCCCGTTCTGTGCATCTCAAAATAGTCTCAAGGGGGACCAGTCCACCCTTCTTCTAACTGAAATTGTTACCATTCTTATTTCCATCTCTTTTTTCTTCCTGAAGATCTTACCGCTTTCACCACCTTTTGCTACTTCTGCCTTTAGTCGGCTATATGCTCCCACACGCTTTACAATTTCAATCTGCTTTTCTGTCTCTTGCCAATCGTCTCTCTGGCTGGCTTTCTTTTTCAATCTTTTCCTTCCAAACAGAACCTTTGACTGCCTTAAAGGGACAGGGAGCAACGGCCACTAAATTGCTTCCTGCTGATGGTGGGCAGGGATATCCCTAACTGGTAAGTTCTTACAGTCTGTTCCCAAACCTTTGATCTCAAACTTCTTATAAGTCTTACAAACTTCTTCCCTAACTGTATATCTTTGTCACTGTTTGCCAGAGGTCCACTTACTGAGTGCCGTACCCCTCTGGTTTCCTTTTGTCAAAGGTCCCGCGTTACTCCAGGGGCTTTTTTCTGCCCCATCCCCCACCCCCTTGACTAAGGACGGGGTCCCAAAAGGTCTCGTTTACTTCGGGCTCCTCTTTGGTCTGGTCAGAGGTTCCCTCTCTCTGAGTGACGTACCCCTACGTCATTTATTTCTTATATCTCTTTTCCTTTTGCGTCCCAAACTTCTTATACTTCCTTTCCTTTTACTGATATATTTCTTCTTCCCCTTGCTATTTTTATTTACCAAAGGTTCGCTTACCCCCAGTCTTATCCATCTAGGTCCCCTTTATTTCTTTTGTTTGCTAACAGCTTTTGTTCCCTACAAGCTCTACTTATTTCTATATCTTTTTCTTTTGTTGGCTGAAGGTTCTTGTTCCCTACAGGCCTTACTTCTTTCTGAATCTTATCTTTCTTAGATATTTCTTCTTGTACTTTTTCTTTTGTTTTCTAAAGGTTCTTTTGTTTGCTAACGCTTATTTGCCCTGCTGTCCGGGTCCACTGTCCCATCCTTGCCACTTGTTGCAGCCAGGAAGCCAGGCCGCAGGCCCCAGCCCATTAAACTGTCAGGACGCTGACCGCTATACACTTTCCCTCTGGGTATGTCTCGTTCAGATCTCAGGTGCTGAAGCACCTTAGAAGTCACAGTCACCATTAGGAGGAGCGAGCATCTCAGCAGCAGTCTGCCAGCCTTAGTCTGAGCAGCAGCTGCTCCTGAGACTATTTATACAAGTGATACACCACAGGTGTGGAGACTGCTATGTGATAATGTTGCTGTTCTCATCTCGTGCTCTTGAACGAGAGACCAGTGATGTTAAATCCCTTCCCCGCTCCCTTACTGCCAATGGGTTTCTGTCCAGGTGTCTCCTATACCTATTTGTCCAGTGAGAATATAATAGCTTCGTATTATCTAGCTGTTGTGGGAATTAAATTAGATTAGATGGAATATGCCTTGTTAGCAGAAATACTTTGTGACATAAACAAGTAATACATGACTCAATTCTCACCGTACCAAATTAAAACAATTATCTTGTATATTTTCTTAGGCATAGTCACCTAAGAATAAGCCAGAATGCCAAGACACAGATCCAAGAAACATTGGATCCAATTCAGGTGATTGGAACTGGAATATCTTCTTTTGAGTAATACAGGATTTGTGAAATTGAATTTGGTGGGAAATGAAGGCCTTTCTCATATTCAACTGGATATTGCATACAATTAATGGGAATGCTTGTTGTTTGTATAACTTAAATTCTACTTACAGAAAATCTCCTAGGAGATACCTATTGGTAAAACTAGAATATAAATATTATCAGCTTTGACAATAGATAGAGAGGAACTAAAGGATGTTAATGTTACCAGTCCCTGTTATCCTGAACAGCCATTTCATGTAGGGCGCTCCGGTCAGGCCCTGACAAGGCCGGACAAGCCCATGTGTGGACATCTGGAGGTTGTTTATTTCCTTCCAAGGCCCACTTCATAGCTAAGATGGGGAGCTGTACCCCATGGTGCCAGTCAAGCACCCAGGAACTGTGTAAACCCAGTAGAGTGTTGACTAACTATAAATTTAGTCTAAAATAAAAAATATTTTAAAGTTATAACCACTTTAAGATAAGAAGATATTGAGTAACTTTATTACCTGTGAGGAAAAATCCATTTGACATATACTATGGTAGGTAATAACATTGCTGATGTTTACTTTTACTGTGAAGATAAAAAATAAAAAAGGGAAGGAAGGGACAGAACAGTTCCTTAAGGAAATCACCTCGGCGTTCTCCAGAATTAGTGGCTTTTCTGTCAAAAGTGAAAGTGTTGATTTCTCATTTCTCTGTTGAGTAGCTCGGGTGACTGATGGACACAGACTCCTCGGTCTGACAAAGTATTTCGGTGACCATGTTGTTAAATTGTTTCCTCTTTCTACTCAGATTGAAGACTACTTTGTTACCCCTTTCTCTTGCTCCAGGGAACACCTACTTGAAGTGTGTCTTGTGTTAATCTGATGTCCTCTATTTTGTATGGAGTTAATAGTTTTGATTCTCAAGCTTTTATAGTACTTTCATTGATCAGCTGATGATGGGCCTGTAATATATTATTCCTGCAGTCACTCATTTGTGTATTTACCCAATGAACGCTTTTAAGCACCTTCCACGTACAAGGCCCACACTAAAATAATATGCAATGTCTGTCCTTTAGGAATTTAGGGATGAAGAAAGGAAATGTAGCAAATGATTACAAAACATTGGGGAAATGCTATATTTTAGGTGATTCCATGTGCTGTGGGAGTTATAGCTAATGCAATGGGGGGCTTTAGGGGAGATGCCAATTATTCTATACAACTTTCATGTTTCAAGTGCATTGATGTCAGCTAAGTGGACGGAAGCCAAATGAGCAGGTGCATATGTCAAAATAAACATATACAAGGCTCAGGAATTTTTGTTAGCCTGCAAATGTTTTATGAAATGAGAGCTACAATAAGTAAATAAAATCCTCCAGTTTCAAAGAAAGATATTCTCCATCTGTAACTCAGATATCGGGACAAAATATCACTAAGCTTATCTCTGTCCTTTGTTATGTGCTCTTGGGTGATAGCTGCTATTATTTCCAAGGTTGAGGATGCACCATCTTCCAATAAATAAATTGAGAAAGTGGGCTAGTGTTCCTGCCACTTGCCTATAGAGATATTTCCCCTCCATAACATCTTTGGTACAATTTTATCTCAGCTATTTTGTGTTGACAATAAAACTTTACATTAAGACTTTCAGTGTTGTGGAGCTCCTTACAGTGCACTAACCTGATTTTGTTGTAGTTTTCTATAAATAATATTTTTGAACTAGTGACTAATATTATTAAGCATATATCAATATTTTAAATAGTTCAAATACATTATATCACATAATCAGAACAATAAATCTATAGAATAGCATCATTACTGTGCAAATTTTACATAAGAGGGAACACATCCAGAAAGATAACTGACTCCAAATTGCACTTAGAAAACGGCAGGGTTGGGATTCAAACTCATGCTTGTCTCATTATAGAGTCCCAAGATGATTTTCACCACAGTAGAAACTGCCTGTCAGGAGTAGAGGCAAGGCGGTACAGGGGAAACAGCATGAGCTACAAAATCAGATTTTTTGTCTAACTCTCAGCTTCTCCAATTAGGCAGCCAGTCATGTAACTTTGGGCATTTTATTTAGAGTCCCTCGAGCTTATCTCTCTCATTCTTAAAAACAAGAATGCCCCTGAAGAAAATCAAGCTTAATTATGCATATAAAATCCCTGAGAGATATTGGTTGCTCAATAAATATGAAGCCCTTCCCTCTTATTTGTCATGGTCAACATATGTAGATGCCACATGTGGGAATGGAACAGCGTACACAGGACACATTTACCTGGAAATCAAGACATGCAAATTAAGCCTCAGACAATTGCACAGCACCAGTGCTATTGTCTGGATTTTCTGCATCTCCCTCTGTGCGTATTTCTTACCAGGCATATTTTCATAACCCCCCAGGAACCATTTCTTAGCTCCACCTGCTCCGTTCTACACTCCCCTCACCATCGTCACAGCTGGATGCTGAGGATAATTGAGAAGCAAAAGAATTCAGCCTTCAAGAGAGAGAATAAGTGGTAGGAACAGATGGAATATTTTAGAAACTGAGATTGTGATTTTATTGGCCTCTCCAAAGCCACATAAACTAAAAGAGGTTAAAGAGAAGAAAAAATTATTTTCAAATGGCTTATTTTTTTTGAGTTTGTTATAATTGCATAAGGTCAAATCTAGAGCTAGTCAACACTCTCTTTCTTTAGAATATGTATAACATAAGCTAATTCAAATATACTTGTGTTTTATTACTTAGAGATGTGTTAGCCTTTTTCAAAGTTTTAAAGTGAAACTATACATAAATTTTATAGAAAGAAGAATGGAACTCTGACATTGTGGCTATGATGAAACAATCTCCTACATCCTCAGAAAGGACCACAGAGTCTGCTTACATGACAGTTTATTGTGGTCACTGTTATTAAGCATGAAGCCTTCTGATTTCTTGTGGAAACTTGTTTTTGTCCATGTATGTGGAGTAGTTTAAGTTCCCTAATTAATGTCACAATAGATTGATGCAGAAATCACAATGGCAATTTAGTATTTGTAGAGAAAAATATAGCTTCAAGGGGACCAGACCCATGGTCAACCACAAAATACATATCATCTCTCCTTAGAGATTAACTTGTATAGATACTATGTGGAATGTCAATCAATTGTACCATCCAGCTGTTATGTTATCTTGCATAATTTTCACCAGGCAAGATGTCCACCCAGCAGAAAGAATGCTGAAAACTTCTTCAATGTCACCCTTGACCTTGGAATATGCTAGTGGCTAAGGTATCTTGAGGATCTCTCTTGCACAGCTCTGACGTGGTAATAATATTTTTCATAATACTGTATTTCTTCAAGGCAAAACAAAAGGGATAAGATTTTGTTGTTACATTTGTATTCCAGTCTTTCTTCTATAGCAACATAATTAGAACAAAGATATTTCTGCAGCTCCTCAATTACTTTGTTGATTGTAAACCCTTTCTACATATACCTGACGAGCAGATGGTCACCTTTATTTAAAACAAAATTTCAATAAGCGTGCATATTCTCTGCAACATCACTTTTCCACGAGACCCATACAGCAACATTGGTGGGAATGCAAATTAGTATGACTTGTGTGAAAAATGGTATGGAGATGCCTCAAAGAAATAAAAGTTGACTTACCCTTCAATGCATCAATCCGACCTCTATATATCTACCCAAAGGAAAAGATGAAAGATGTCATTATGTCAAAAAGATACCTGTGTCCAAATATTTATTGAAGTGTAGCACAATTCACAATTGCAGAGATATGGAATCAATCTAAGTCCCCATCAATTCATGAGTGGATAAATTGTATTTATGTACATATGTGTGTGTGTCTCTGTGTGTATACACAGAATACACTACTATTCAGCTGAATAAAGGAATGAAATAATGCTTTTTGCAGCAACTTGTATGGAACTAGAGACCATTATCCTGTGTTAAGTATCTTAGGAACAGAAAAACAAATGGCACATGTCATACTTCTAAGTGGTAACTACGCTTGGAAGTATATATAGGAATGTATGGTCATAAAGTAGTATCATGGGCTTTTAAAACTAAGAAAGAAAGGGAAGGGGAGGGAAGCTAAGGGATCAAAGATTACACTACCTGCCTCACTACTATACTATTCATTCTAGTAACAACATAAATTATTGAACTTAAAAATAAGAATTCATTATAAAAGGGTATTACCAGGTAACACTGACAGTGGATTAGCATTCCCCTAGAACATAAAGTAATAGAATAATTTGAAAGACACTATAATTTAATTTTAGCTTCAGTGCAATTTGTTAGCAGGGCAATTTATAGATAGAAAAACTGAGGCCGACAGGTAACTTACACATGAGGAGACTGAAGCACAGAGGGCATAAATTCTAGTGAGAATTGATGACTTCAAGTGTTCAGTGCCTTTTCTACCACGTCACTTTACCTGTTTTTAATAAATGTATGACTTACAAAAATAAAATAAAATGTTGAGCTTCATGATATATGAATTATATCCTAATTAAATGTTATTTAAAAAAATAAAGAAATCTTAAGGAAATCTTTTGGGCTCTGTCTTCAAAATGCATTTGGAGTTTGGCCTCTTTGCAGCCTCTGCTCAGCTCCTGTTCCACCTGCGCCGTCAGGCTCACCTGTCTGACTCTGCTTCTACCTCCACTCCCACAACTGTTCTCTTCTCAAGACAACAGCTTGATTAATTATTTACAAGTCAGGTTGTTCCCCTGCTCAACTGTCTAATGGAGCTCTGTCTGGTTCACTGAGAGCAGAAGTCAAAGTCATTTTAAAGCCCTCCTGGGCATCATGACCTTGCTGACCTCTCCTGTAACTTTCTGCTCACTGATTCTGTGTGGCCCCGTCAGCCTCCTGCCATCCCTGGTACTCAGCAGGCTCCTTCCAGCTTAGTGTGTTGCCATGGGTGGCTTCTGTGCTTCAAGGGTCCTGGCTTCTGTTATGTAGGATGGGCAAGTTTTAGAGATCTGATATAGTGTTGTTAATGTTAACAGCATTAGCAACACTATATTGTGTAATTACAGTTTGTTAAGAGTGTATTCTCACTACAAAAAAAAAAAAGGTAACTATGTGAAGTGATTGATAGGTTAATCAATCAGTTTAACTGTTGTAATTGTTTCCTACTCTGTGTGTGTGCCAATACATCATCGTGTGCACTTTAAATATATACAATTTTTATAAATGCAATTTCAAAAACAAGAATATTCATCCTAATTTCTTCATAACTAATTTTCTTACCTCCAGTAAGTTTTTGCTCAAATGTCACTTTTTCATCAAGGCCTGACATGAATATTCTATTTAAAATAGCACCATGTCAAGAAGCCCAAGTGACCATTGACCCACGAATGGATGAATAAATTGTGGTACATGTATACCATGGAATATTATGCAGCCTTAAAGAAATATGGAGACTTTACCTCTTTCATGTTTATATGGATGGAGCTGGAACATATTCTTCTTAGCAAAGTATCTCAAGAATGGAAGAAAAGTATCTAATGTACTTAGTCCTACTATGAAACTAATTTATAGCTTTCTTATGAAAGCTATAACCCAATTGTAGTCCAAGAATATGGGGAAAGGGGAGGATGGGTGGAGGGAGGGTAATTGGTGGGACCACACCTATGGTGAATCTTACAAGGGTATGTGTGAAACTTACTAAATGTATAATATAAATGTCTTAACACAATGACTAAGAAAATGCCATGAAGGCTAGGTTAACCAGTTTGATGAAAATATTTCAAATTGTATATAAAACCAGCACATTGTACCCCATGACTACATTAACATACACAGTGATAATTTAATAAAAACAAAAAAAAATAGCACCATGTCCAGGAGAACCGTTATACAACTCGAGGTGTAAGATTACACTCGCTCATCACTTTGCAGCATGTTATGTAATTTATGCATTAATTTGTCACCGTGTCTGTCCCCCTTCACAAGAGTGTCTATTCATGAGAAGGAGTTCTTTGTTCATGGCTAGCCTCCATTGTTTCTGGCACATCGATAAATGTTTGTTAAATAAAACTATGAACTGAGGTTTGCTATCCAAGAATTCTTAATCTAAAAGTGTGATAGCTCTTAGGGGAGCCCGAAAATTCCCTATTTTATTGAAAACTTTGTGTTTAATAGTTGTTCCCTTTTTTTCTAGAACAAAATGTATGTAGTTTTCATCAGACTTTCAAAAATATCTATTATTCAGAAATATTAAGTATTGTTGCCTTTAATCCCTACTCATGCATTTAACTGGATTTTTAAAAATACATGTTCTTTTTCTTTTTTTATTAATTTTTTTAATTGAATGGTAACTATGTACATTAATGCACTTCTGGGGTACAGTGTGGGGTTTTCACACACAATCTGAAACACTTCCATCAAACTGGTTAACATAGCCTTCATGTCATTTTTTTAGTTATTATTTTAAAACGTTCACATTCTACTCTTAGAAAGATTCACTTGTACCCTTGTAAGATAAACCTCAGAAGTGATCCCCCCAATCCCCCTCCCTCCACCCACCCCGTATATGTTATTTTTCAAAGTGGTTTTATATCCATAAAAATATTGGGCAGAAGGTACAGAGATTTGCTGTATACCATT
>CAUYQV010156656.1:0-10874 GCA_963574575.1 Galagoides demidoff | reverse complement strand
TCTTCTTAGCAAAGTATCTCAAGAATGGAAGAAAAAGTATCCAGTGTACTCACTTGTACTATGAAACCAATTTATAGCTTTCTTATGAGAGCTACAGCCCAATTATAGCCCAAGAAGAAGGGGAAAGGGAGCAGAGAGGGGGGAGGATGGGTGGAGGGAGAGTAGTTGGTGGGACCACACCTCCATGGGTACATGTGAAATTTGCTAGGTGTAGAATATAAATGTCTTAACACAATAGCTAAGAAAATGCCGTGAAGGCTATGTTGGCCAGTTCAAAAAAAGCATTGCAGATTGCGTGGAAAACCAGCACATTGTACCCCATTATTGCATTAATGTACACAGCTATGATTTAACAAATTAAAAAAATAAAAAATAATGGGAGAAGATTTTTGCAGGGTATATTTCCAACAACAGCCTGATAACTAAAATCCACAACAAATTCAAACTAATCAATAAGAAAAGAACAAACAACCCTATTTCTTTGTTGATAAGAGACTTGAACAGAAACTTCTCTGAAGAAAACAGGCACATGGTCTACAAACACACGAGAAAATGCTCATCATCTTTAATCATCAGAGAAGTGCAAATCAAAACCACTTTGAGATATCACCTAAAGCCAGTAAGATTATCCCACATCACAAAATCCCAAAACTGCAGATGTTGGTGTGGATGGGGTGAGAAGGGAATGCTTCTACACTGCTGGTGGGAATGCTAGCTAATGTGACCTTTTGGGAAAGAAGTTTGGAGAACACTCAAGGAAATAAAAGTAGACCTACTGTTTGATCCTGCAATATCATTACTAGGTATCTATCCAGATGAACAAAAATCATTTTACAACAAAGACATTTGCACCAATGTCTATTGAAGTCCAGTTCACAATAGCCAAGTCATGGAAGCAACCTAAATGCCCATCAACCCATGAATGAATAAACAAATTGTGGTATGTGTAACCATGGAATACTATGTACCCATAAAAGAGGGAAAATTTACATCTTTTATGTTTACCTGGATGGAGCTGAAACATATTCTTCTTAGTAAAGTATCTCAAGAATGGACACAAGAATATCCAATGTACTCAATACTATTATGAAACCAATATATAAACACTTACACATTCATACAAATGATAACATACAAAGATAGTCCAGAAAGAAAGAGGGAAGAAGAGGGAGAAGGGAGGGGAGGGGAGAGGACGAGTGGAGGGAGGGTATTTGGTGGGATCTCACCTAGGGCACATTTCAAAACAGCTAAGAGTATATTATAAATGTCATACCACAAAAATAAGTAAATGAGGCGATGGTTATGTTAATCAGTTTGATTTAAGCATTCCACGTTGTATATCAAATCATCATATTGTACCCCATAAATGTTATTATTTAATAAAAATTGAGTTAAAAAAGGAAAAAAACTAGGGCGGCACCTGTGGCTCAAAGGAGTAGGGCGCCGGCCCATATGCCGGAGGTGGTAGGTTCAAACCCCAGCCTAGGCCAAAACTGCAAAAAAAAAAAAAAAAAGGAAAAAAACTATTAAAACTGTTATACTCAAGTTTCATTTGACTTCTGCAATCAGAAGATACAAGATACAATACAGAGAATAGCAAATCTTATTGGTATTTACTAAGTATTACAATTTTAAAAGTTTTTTCCTTTCTTAAAATATGTAGACTTTTTTTGGCACCTTCTGTATTAAACTTAAGCTTTCTATGGGGCATCCCATGAGCTAATATCACCCCAACTGCTTGGTGAGTTCAGCTGTCATGGAAAGCCCACCTTCTGCTCCAAACATGAAATGGCAGATCAGATGCTTTAAATGCAGAGCCATGCTTGAAAGGGGACTCTCCAGGTGCCAGAGCTGGGGAGATAGAGAGACCAGGGGTGGGGAGGAGGTGACAGCATATGGCACATGTCTTCCCTCCTGCAGGCTGGGGAGTCAATCCTCACCTTGCACAGGCTTTGAGGCCATGAGCACCACTCATAGTGTGAGGGGACTGGTCCAGGGCTGTCTGAGAAAAGTGTGGACTCAGGAAGTGGCTGTCCCTTCTCTGAACTTGTATTAACACTTCTCTCAACACAGCCTGTGGACATGTCCCAGTGTCCAGGTGGGCTTCTTGCTTAGGGCTGTAATTGGGACAGAATCAGTGGGAGCTACCAGAGGCACAGTCCATGCAGCACAGCCCTCCACAGGACAGAACCTACGAGCAGGGTCAGAGCCAGCCAGCCCCACAGGTGGGAGCACAGGCAGCCACAGAGGCAGAGGGAGGTCTGCACAGAGGACAGCCCAGGAGAAGGAGCTCACAGTTAACAGCACAAACCCAGCAAAGAAACCTATTGAGGTGAGAGTCAGCAGAAACACTCTGAAGATATCAAAGATAATAATGAGTTCTGAGCATGAATGTTCCATAATCATGTTCAAGTGCAAAGAAAGAGAAGGGCCAGAATTGAATCCACAAGAGGGGAACAGAAATGCTATGGATTAATTAGTGAGAGGTCAGTGAGATTAGTGGGTCACATGCACACCTGGCTGCAGTGAGTTTGCAATCACCCAGGACACGGCATTGAGAGGCTCAGGGACAGGAAACCTCAGAGGTGAAGACACAGGAGGCAGGTCCAGGTCTGCACTGTCTGTCACCACGTGGTGCTCTCGGCACACACAGTTTACCTGTCTGGGCTGTATGTGCACTGTTCCTCTTTGTGGCTGCTGGAGACACTCAGTTTTCCACACAGGGGCAGGGCTTGCCTTGCCTGCCCCCTGACACTCAGCAGCTCTTTCAAGTTAGAGACAAGGGAGCTTAGGGCAAAAGCCTCTCCTCCCTCATTTGTCTCTTAAGAAGGTCAGGCAGCATGGGACAGAAGGAAAAACATGCTGAGATGGACGAAGTTCTCTCCACTCTCCTAGACTCAGTTTGCACGTGTGAAGAACAAGCACAGAGAAGGAGGCCTCTGGGGAGGCCTCCATGAGGATGGCAGGGTGCCTGGCTCCTAGAAGCACTCAGCACCTGACCCACTCCCTCCTGTCCCACCCCAGGCCTTGGGCACTGTCATGGCTGCCTAGGTATTTCCCAGAAAGAAACTAATCACAGCTTAGTTCATGGAAAGAACAGATGCAATGGTCACCCTCCGTTTTCATGTTAATGGCTTCCTCTGTCATTGTGGGAGGCAGGCAGGCTGAATACCTCATGGGAACTTCCAATGCAGGGTCATGAGCTCAGCCCAGGGGAATGTCTGCATGAGGGAATCAGCAGAGCAAGGGGGCTGCAGCCACCAATTAGTAGTTTAAATCAGGAACCTGAGCTGTCTGGCTGAAGAGAGAGGTTTTCTCCCCTACTCCCTTCCTTGCACCTGTTGTCTGGATGGGGCTTGCTCCCCACCCCTTCCTTGCACCTGTTATCTGGATGGGGCTTGCTCCCCACCCCTTCTTTGTACCTGTTGTCTAGATGGGGCTTGCTCCCCACCCCATTCTTGCACCTGTTGTCTGGCCACTTCAGCCTTTCCATTACCCTGTATCCCTGCTTATCCTTCTTGGGGGCCGTAATCTCCCCTCTCTCATTCACAACCTTGACTGTTGTGCATCCTTGCACATTTACTCTGTTGCAATACTCTGTTTATTTACTTAAAAAAAGACTCCCACAAAGCAGGACCTGGGGCTGCATTGTTTTCAGGCTGCCACTTGGCACAGGAAACACTGCATGCCCTTTCAGGCTTCCAGGCTTTATGCTATAAGTTTGGTGTAAAGTCTCTTGATTTTTGCAGCACCACCTCCCTTGCTGACCACCACCCCAGGGTGGGGTCCATGGGAACCCCAACATGTTATGCTGCCCATTCTGTCCTGGATAGTCTCTATATCTGCTACTTTATCCTCACAGAGAAAGGGAAAAGATGTCCTTCCCATAGAATGGCTCCATCATCCCTCCGCTGAGATACAGCCGCTGCTCTGCCTGGGGCAGGGCCAGTTGGGTTGGCTCCGAGGCTTCCCTATTGATAAGGACCAGTCCCAAAGGTGTCCTCTTTTCTATCACTTTTTACATCACATATGCAGTAGCTTCTTTTCATTAAAAAGAAAACAAAAATATATATATACCAGAACAAAAAAAAAATCTCCTTTTCCTTTTTTTTTTTTTTTTTTGTGGAGAGAGGGTCTCATCCTGTCACCAAGGCTAGACTGCAGTGGAATTATCACAGCTTACTGCAGCCTCAAACTTCTGAGCTTGAGCCATCCTCCTGCCTCAACCTTCCAGGTTGCTAGGACTATAGGCACCCACCAACATACCTGGCTAATTTTTTCTATTTCTCATAGAGACAGGGTTTCACTCTTGCTCAGGCTGGTCTAATACTGCTTGCCTACAGGAATCTTCATGCCTCAGCCTCTCAAAGTGCTAGGATTATAGGCATGGGCCACAAAACTCAACCATAGCTAATTTTTGTTTTTCTAATTTTAAAAGGTAGCACCTGCTCAATGTAGGACATTAGTAGACATAATATTTAAACATGTGAGCAAATCCACTAATGTCACCCACAACCCACTGAGGTAGGTCACACTGATGGCCTCCTTTTGGGCCTATGTCCTTGCCCTGTCCTACTGTGGGCCCCTGTGCTGTGGGCAGGGCTTTCTTCTTGCCCCTTGGTGCTGGACTGGACCCTCCAGCTTCTTCGACCACAGGGTGAGGTGGAGGTCATGATGTGCCAACTCTGAGCCTGGGTTCAGGCAGCCTTCTGTGATTCTGCCACTGCTGTGAGGACATGAGAAGGCTAACCTGGTGCTCAGGGGGAGGGGACAGGTCCTGGTACAGTTGCCCAGCTGAAGTCCCCTGGGCAGGCCCCTCTTGGAGCTACACCACAGCTGGAGTCCATCCAGACCAGAGTAGCTGACACCCTACAGGCAGGAGCAACAGACACTTCGGCTGTTTGCTGCAGAGGGTTTGTGTAGTTTGTCCTGCAGCAAAGCCCCCTGACATCCTCAGTAACCATGTTTACATTCCAGAGCTTCTCCGTTAGCTTTTTCTCTCCTTTCCCTCAACCATCCTGTCTCTCTCCCCACTGCTTATATGACAATCATCCCTGCCCCCTCAGGTTCTCCTTTATCTCTTTTTATGAATACATATATATTTATTTTTTAAATTATGCCATACATGCAATTCTCTATTCTCATGTTTTACTTTAATAACATTAAAAATTCTCTGTAACTTTATTTTCCGTAGAGGCATTACTATTTTCTGACAGGGCTCTACCACAATTCAGAGAACCCTTATATTATTGAAAATGTCAGCCATCTCCACTCATTTTAATATTATAAAAATTGCAAGGAATATGTTTCTTCATGTTTGTGTATGTTTTAAAGTAATTTTCCTTGGAGATATTCTTAGAATTGGAGTCAAAAGTGAATGAATATTTTAGAGGGCAATACAAATTGCTAGTTTGCATCCCAGGAAGGTTTTAGCTTTTCATACTAAAAAGTAGCCAACATATTTCATCCCCAAATAATTTTCTTTGACTTTATTTCCAGTGGCTGTTCCGAGGGTCTGCAAACAGAAGCAGCTGCACACAATTGTCTGTTGGTGGGAGAGGGGGGAGATTTGTATCTTTAGGAAAATTCTATGCTGACTTAGCCCAGCTTTCTCAGAGACCTTTCCCTTCCCAGAGCTAGGAAAGATAAACTGAGTCTGACATCTTTAAAGGTTGAAGAGAAATTTATGCTGTGTATTTTCTCTGAGGGCTCCTCCCTACAAGGTTTCACCCCTCCTCTTCTCCTCTTTCTGTAACCTATCTTGACATCTCCAAGCCCCCATTTTTTTCTGTCACTTCATGATAGCATAAAATTTTTGACCACCTGACCTTCCCTTTGAGCCTCATACTTTCTGTACATCTCCTGGAATCACATGCATATTAAAAGTAAATTTGTATCTAGCACTATGGGAGGCCTAGGCAAGTGATTTGCTTGAGTTCAAGAGTTCAAGACCAGCCCGAACAAGAGTGATATCCTATCCTGTCCTAGCCAAAAACAGAAAAACAAGCCAGGTGTTGTGGCAGGAGCCTGTAGTCCCAGCTACTAGGGGAGAGGCTGGGTTCGAGGTTACCGTGAGCTATGACACCCCAGCACTCTGCCCAAGGTGTGAGTGAGAATCTGTCTCAAAACAATAAATAAATGAATAAATAAATAAATTTGTATGCTTTTTTCTCCAATTAGTCTGCAGTGTGTTCATTCATCTTGTGAAAGTGAAAGGGGAAATTTGCTCTCATCTTCTACACTCTTAAGGCCATTTACATGTTTTCCTAATACAGCAAAAGTACCCATGAATGGTAAATTTTTATCTTAGTGAATGCAGTTTTATATTATATGAACATATCTATTGTTGCTTTCTTTTCAGATTTCTACCCTTGTTTGAAGATTCTTTTAAAGCTTCTCTGATTCCTACCTCTTAACCTTGAAAACATTATAGACAATCAATAAATACTTGTGATTGGTTGAATTAATTATTCTCTTCACCCATATTCCCCAATCTGGAGTTTTTTCTTCATAAAATATCCCTTCAGCATTTTGCCTCCAACATTATGTTTAATTTCTGCCTCCCAGAGTTGCCTGTGACACATAGGTAAGGAGCAGACCTGAGAGGTAAACAAGTGGAAAACACAGAATGCTTAGAAATGTGAAATTAAATAATTCAAATTTAAAACTGTTGGAACTTTACGTCATTCTGAGCCTTGAGGCTACATGGCCTGAGTCACAGGGCAGGCAGCTTCAATTTTTGCCTTTTTTGTATAAATAATTAAGAAGGTTAAGTAGTGCCAAAGACCTACTTCAGATCATTACTACTTCACACGGAGAAATAAAACACTATTCCTTGGATTATAGCAATCTATAGTCAAAATGCTATAACACATGCACTGCCCTGCTAAAATTTCTCTGTCTCTGCCTGAGTCTGTGTTTCCCTGGCAGCTATTCTCAAGCTCTCCATTAAAATAAACTCTATATTTAGTCGTATTTCCTGAATGTCATTCTTTAGAGGGGGCAGTAAAGTCAGGCAATGCCTGGGTCCCAGCACCATACACCTACCTGCAGCTCAGGAGTGGCACCGAGGCCGTGTCCAACCCCAAGGGCCCACTCCTCAGGTCCTGGGCTCTTAGCATCTAATTCTGTAGCATCATCCTGGGGCAGCCTTGTGGGTTGGAGGTCCCACTGGTATCTGGGATAAAGAGGAAAGAAAAGTACCTTTTCAGCCCCTGCTGCCCAACTGCATATCTCAGCTCAGCTAAGATCAGAATAGAGCACTGGCCACTTTCAGCTCCTCTGTGAGGGTGTGTGAGATTAGAGAGGGCTGCAGGGTTAATATGACAGAGAAAGCGTTCTGTCCTGAGACTCCCTGACACTGGCTGAATGCACCCCAGACTGCCCCGCCTCTGCACAGCAGGCTTCTCAGTGCAGGGCACCAGAATTTGGCACCCCACAGCATACCACTTTGGCAGATAGAATGTTTGGAGCTAAAGCAAACACAAGGAAAGCTCTCTGACCTCCAGCTGCCTAGGAGCAGGGCAAACATCTATAAAGGCACCACTACCCTTTACCTGGAAGGACAGAAGTCAACCAGCCTCTGGGTACTGAGCCACACCACAGGAATCTACGTGACAAGCTGGAGAAACCAGCCCTTACCACCACCAGCTTCCCTGTACATTTGCCTTCCCACAGTTTCCTGACCCAGAAACTCAATGTCCTTTTCTTATGTCTTGTTACTTCTTGAAAATTGTGTTGCTCACGATGCGTAACAAGCTCAGCTCTAACCACACCTTTGAGTCACTTATCCTGAGTGCAGCCACCCATGTGCATGGTGCGCGAGTCCAAGACACCCTGGGTGCAGCTGCAGGTGTGCGTGGTGCATGAGTCAGAAACATATGATTGTTTTTCTCTTGTGGATCTGTCCTTGGGGTTTAATCACAGGGCCCCAGCTGGATACCCTAATACCGGTACAGGAAAAGGACCCCTAGGTGGGGCTAGCTGTGCTCCTGCAGGAGGCCAAAGGCCTTGGGACTTCCCAACACAGCACTGTTAGGGCCCAGTAATGGATCTTGACCCCCACCCTTTCAGGTCATGGCTGGGGGGACAACACTGTCTTCAATCAATCCTTTCCTACGCTATGAAGTTGTGCTTTCTGGAATGTGCTGCCATTCCCTGCTGGAAACCCATCTGATGTACTGCTGCTCTCAAGTCACTTCAGGCACCTCAATTCTAATCTGTTTCCATATCCTGGATGAGAGGTCCCAGCTGTCCCAGGGAGGCTTGGGCCCACCAAGCTTTCTTACTTGATGCTTTTTGTCAAGGAGCTCCCCTCCCCTCCCCTCTGTCTTTAGGACCCTACCCTTAATTTAAAGCCCACTTCAAATGACCTACTCTCACAAAGCCTTTGCTAATCCCTACCATTGTCTTTAAACCCTTGGACTTTGTCACTTGTGATTAGCATTTCTTGCCTTTTCTTGACACTCTTGTTGGTACCCCTACACCTGTTCCTCTCCACTCTCATCTTCAAACCCTCTATGCAGTGCTCTGCTTTACAGACAGCAAGGAATGTTTGTTGAATGAAATGATCCTCCTCATATGGCAGCTAAAGGAACAGCTTGGAAAACACGTTTGATGAAGACCCACAATTCTCAGGCAGAGCAGTCTACAAAGCGAAGATCCAGATTCTTAACTCTCCTTCCTATGATCCTTTTTTTATGGAGTTCCTGGTCCTCCAGGGGCCAATTTAAAGGAGAGTCTGGACTCCTTTCTCTCTGCCTATAGGAGACTCTTGTTATTTGTACACAATTTCTAGGCCCCTTAAGTAAGGACATCAATAGCAGGTGTGTTTAGGGATGGCGGACTGGCTGTGGCTTTGGTGCAGGGTACAAGGGGAGGCCCCTGGACCCAAGTCCCAGCAATGTCACCTCTGCCAGCCTTGGTCGCTCAGGTTGCCTGAAGTTAGTGGAGGTCTCTACTTCCCAGGGTTTTTGTGAGGATTAAATTAGAGAGCAAAGTACTTATCAGATTACCCAGCAAATAAGTAGTCAATAATGTTACCACTTATTGTTATTAAAAGGGGATAAAGGGAAAAACAGACCATGCATCTAAAGACATCAGTAGAAATTGAGCAACACCAGTAAACACATCCACCTGAGCCTCAGGCTACATTGAAGGAAAAACAAAGAGACCCACAGCTGTGCCCCCAGGAGAAATGGTGAACAGAAGAAAGAGAATTAGGAGGAGGTGGGGTCTGGCAGGGTGACTGTGCCTCATTCCTAAGGATGGAAACAATTGCAATAAATATGTGTAGTGACAAGTTACTCAAATCTGTGGCCCCCGGGGCTAACCAGCTGGCCACAGTAAGGGGGAATTACTACAGGCAGGGTGCCCCAGGACTCTGTAGTTGGATTTGCATGGATCAGGCTTTGAATCAGGTTCTGGGTATGAAAAATAAGTTTTCCAGCTCCAGGAGACATGGTCACCCCTAAGGACACAGCTGCTGCTGCAGCAATTCCTGCCCCCACCTTGAACTTTGCTGCTGCTCATCGGAGAGTGAAGGCGGGGCTGCCAGGAGCATATCCCATAGGCTGGCGGAGGGAGGCCACTCACCAGACTGACCAGAGGCCTTGGGAGAAGAGACAGACCTGTGACTTCCGCTCCAGGGTTATGGGCCTGGAAGAGAGCAGCAATGGACAAACAGAGGCACTTGCCCAGCTCACACTTGACCAGATCTTGGCTGCCAGGTGCTCCCACAGCCACAAGCCACTGCCTGGTGGGAATTAAGACCCAACACAGGCTGTGGCCTGGGCCCCTGAGGGACCTATGCTGCCTCAGGGGGATTTTGCTCTGTCCATGAGGTCACTAGCACACACATGGGGGCGGCCCTGCCAGACTCAGGCAGGTGCTCTTGGACAAAGGCCTGGTGCATCCTCCTTCCCTCTGACACATTGTCTGCACAGGATCATGAGTCCTGCCAGCCACCAGGTGACTGAGGACACTGTCTCTTCAAGGAGACAAAGAGACAGGACCAGGTGGTGCTCTGTGCACATAGGCCACACACCCAGGCTTCTCACCAGAGCAGAGTCCCTCTGGAGTACCAGCCCTAGTGTGTGAATGAGAATGTGTGTGTCACCCCATATGTGGTTGTATGTGTGTGCAGGTACATGTGGTTGACTGTGTATATGTGTGGGGCTTATGAGGCTCCATGGGCTCAGGGGACAGGGAAGAAACCATTCTGCACACAGCCATGCTCAGAGTCCCCAGGTAGCCTTTCACCTTTCTGCTGACCCCAGATGGTGGCCCCTGCACATGAGTAAGTACAGATGCCAGGGCCATGATTGCCTGGTCAAGCTCTGGCTGGAAGCCCAGGGTAGAGCCACTGGGGGTTCGACCTAGGGAAAGAAGACACAGGGGACAGACAACGTTGGCACACTCATCTCGCCTGAGCACAGGTGCCCCATCCATACTGCTGTCTTCTGCGCCTTGTGCGTGTTGCACAGGGGCCTCTCAACTTCTAATTTTATATTTCCCTCTCATTCTGGAGACTTCCTCCATCTCTCTCCAGCCTTGACTCAGTCATACTCTTGTGCTAAAGGTGTGTTTGAGTTTAAAAAACAAAAGAAACCTGGCTCGGCGCCTGTGGCTCAATCAGCTAAGGCGCCAGCCACGTACACCTAAGGTGGCAGGTTCGAATCCCCAGGCCGGGCCCCACCAAACAACAATGATGGCTGCAACCAAAAAATGGCCAGGCGTTGTGGCGGGCGCCTGTGGTCCCAGCTACTTGGGAGGCTGAGGCAGGAGACTCGCTTTAGCCCAGGAGTTGGAGGTTGCTATGAGCTGTGATGCCATGGCACTCTACCCAGGGGGATAGCTTGAGGCTCCGTCTCAAA
>CAUYQV010156651.1:0-34434 GCA_963574575.1 Galagoides demidoff | reverse complement strand
TTTTTTTTTTTTTTGAGACGGAGCCTCAAGCTATCCCCCTGGGTAGAGTGCCATGGCATCACAGCTCATAGCAACCTCCAACTCCTGGGCTCAAGCGAGTCTCCTGCCTCAGCCTCCCAAGTATCTGGGACCACAGGCGCCCGCCACAACGCCCAGCCATTTTTTGGTTGCAGCCGTCATTGTTGTTTGGCGGGCCTGGGCTAGGGATTCGAACCTGCCACCTTAGGTGTATGTGGCTGGCGCCTTAGCCAATTGAGCCACAGGCGCCGAGCCTGATGTGTTTTCAAATGACATGAATTCCATCAATGTTAAATGGCAGTTAACATTGATCAAACAGTGGTTTGATCAACACTGGCCTTAGCATATAAAATGCTCTTGGAGAACATTAGAACCTGGATTTATAGTATTGAGTTCAGTGGAAATAACATATCTGGAGGTTTGTCATCAGGACTAACCCAAATAACCATCATCCTTGGTAATGCAAATAGAATTACTTGATGGATCTTAATTGCAGGAGAGTAATGCAGCTGGAAGTCAGCACGAAGATAAGTCAAAGATCAAATTAAGTGAACCATTGAATAATGACTTTACCATAACAGAATTCCTATCAATGGCTCTTTCAGAAGGCCTGTAAATCACATCTTCATACATTTCCTAGAAGTTCCTGGGAGTTGAGTAGGGAAGAAGGCAGCAAGAAGGAAGAGTGTCCCTATAAACATACTGATAACTATACTGTCTGGTAAATGCTTGATGATAGGAGGATTATTATTATGTATAGAATACTCTAGGCCAAATGTTCTTCATTTAAAACTGTTCCTGGGAAAGAAATTTAGGCTTTATGGATTTATGGGCACAGCTCCTAGGAGAATATCATGAAGCTAGATGAGGAATGAGGATATGACATAGGTGTTGTTCATAAAGCATCTCTGCTGTGTGACTTCATTTAAAAAAAAAAACTACAAAACAGCTTGGTCAGAGACATCAAAAATAAATGTTGAACAAAGAACACTAGTCTGATATGGGAAGGAAAGATCTATTGAGCAATCTTCAATGCCCAAGGTTTCTTCTTGTTCCTATGTTCTTGATTGCTAATGTAGTTAGTTAAACAAAATAATCCCAATAGAATTATCATTAAATAGATTATTTTTTACTAATGCATATTATAGAAAGAAAAGCACTCTATGTATGTATTTCTCTTATCTGTGTTATTTTCATTATATGAAAAGACATGAAAGCTTGATAGTGGGTAAAATAGCTGATTATGTTGGCTTTTTTTTTTTTTTTTTCAGTTTTTGGCCAGGGCAGGGTTTGAACCCGCCAGCGCCCTGCTCCTTTGAGCCACAGGTGCCACCCCAGATTATGTTGGTTTAATTTGACAACTAACCTTTTCTTATCTCAGTACAATACCAGAAATGATTGTCAGATAACTAGGTATAAGCACTAATATTGTGTATTTTTATATTTTAGTATCAAAATTACTGTTTAACATTGTTAACAAAAGAATATATCTGGTTATAATAATATTTTACAAATTTATCTTTATCATCTATTTAAACATGATAGATATTTTAGGATAATTTTATCCTATATTAATGTCAATAAAAAGTCTAAACTCAGAAAGAGCTATAATCTCCAATTATATGTATGTATATATATATATTTTTTTATCCACATCAGTAAGAACCAAAATTGTAAATACAAAAAAGCAATTAACAAAATAATTTAAATAGAATTATCATTAAATCAATTATTTTTTCTAATGCATATCATACAAAGAAGAGCTCTCTTTTCGCATATATATTTCTCATCTATATTGTTTTCATTATAAGATTGTAGGCAAGATACAAAGATTGCTAAGAAAATGAAGATTAGTTTTTAAGAATTCCATTCTTGTTTTATAAGAAAAACATTCAAAGAAGTTAAAAATTAAAACACAGCTAGTAGAGTTAATCTTTTTAAACATTCTGTTTTACATGTAAAGAGATATTTATTAGGTTACAAAGCTGCAGAATCAAATGAGCTCCCACATTTCAGAACGTTGACAATAGAAGTTCATTTTCACACAAAATTAAAAGATCAGAGCTGTAAATCAGTGGGCAGTGCTCCTGCAAGTGGTGATCCAGAAACCCAGTCTTTGAAGTTGGGCATTGGAATCCACCAGGGCCTCTTTGTTCTTTGAGTCCAAATAGTACAAAGAGGCTCGGGGCCCTTAGCTCAGTGAGTAGGACACCAGCCACGTACACTGAGGCTGGCGGGTTCCAGCCATCTGGGCCTGCTAAACAACAATGACAGCTGCAACCAAAAAACAGCTGGGCTTTTTGGCAAACCCCTGTAGTTCCAGGTACTCGGGAGGCTGAAGCAAGAGGATCACTAAAGCCCAAGAGTTGGAGGTTACTGTGAGCTGTGATGCCACAGCACTGTACCAAGTGTGACATAGTGAGACTCTGTCTCAAAAAAAAAAAAAAAAGAAAGAAAGAAAGAAAAAAGAAAGAAAACAAAAAGTACAAAGAGGTCATTCTAGGACTATGGGCATACCCACGAGTGACACATTAAGTTCACTTTCACTGCATTGCTAGAGCCTGTGAAATGGGACCTTCTGAAAGATTTGAGGGCCTAGGTTGTAAGTAGCTACTTCTCAGTAGTAACTAGATACTAAGAAAAGGGTGCAGAAATTTTGGTGAACAATTGGCCATTTGGGGAACAAGATATAGTTTATAATGTTGTTATGAATTCAGAGTTGTAACCTCAGGCCTGTCTACTTACTTTATTAACTGTTTGTATCTTTTCAGTAGATCTAAGCTTTAGTTTCCTATTTTGTAAATAGGAAAATGTTAAACTAACTAAGTACTTGGTTTTTGTTATGAATTTAATTTTCGTATTAACCATCTCTCCAGTCACACATAATTTAAAGTAACCACTCTACTGAGTATGTGCATATATTTCACTATCATAAGCTGCTTTCATCACTATTAAGGAAGGGTTAAAATAAAACAGATCAAATTTAAAACCTATATACACATTAGAAGTTTTTTGATATTCTAAAATAGAATTTCCTCTACCTATGCCCTTGTCCTTTTTTGTTGCCATATATCTGAGACTGTGAAACTTATAGAAAAGAAAGGTTCATTTGACTCACAATTCTAATGTCTGGAAAAATTCATGATTGGACTTTTGCATCTGGTAAGAACCTCAGGCTGCTCCCTTTCAAATGGAAGGCAAAGCAAAGCTGTGTGTGCAGGGATTCATGGTGAGAGGGGAAGCTGGAGAGTGAGAGGGGAGGAGTCAAGTTCTTAACAACCAGTTCTCACTGGATCTCAGAGAATAAGAATTCACAGCCACCCTTCACAGAGCATGTTCATCTATTCATGAGGGATGGTGCGATTTGGGAGACAAACACCTAAACTATAGATACTTCTGAATCTTATCCAAATGACAAATATTTGCAGAACATGGCTATTTTCACAATATAAGGATAGGTACTATATTGGATGGCTCATGGTAAGTGCTTCAGCTAAAATATATTTTCAAGCATTAGGAAATTAGCAAGCTGCTCCTATATTTGTAGAACTGTTTAAAGTTATTAGTAATAGTCTTCTAAATTTGAGATTTTGTAATTGGCCTTGCAAAATGACCCCTGTCTTCAGGTATTTTTCATTTCCCCAGACTTTACCAGTCAAGTATAACAACTAGACTTACCTAGCCTTTTCACAGCACTCACCATCCATTACCAACAGCTGATTGTTGAATCAGACCACCTGAAGACCCTTTGACTTAAACACCACCTGCCCTGGCTTCCACAGCCTGCCATAAAAGTCCTTCCCCTTAGTTGGCGAGTGAATGGATTTGAGATAATTTCTTCTATTTTTTCAGCAGATGTTTTTGCACTGGAATTCCTTTTTTCCTTGGCAATCCCTATTGTCTTAATAATTGGTAATTTGTACAGCAAGAGATAAGACCTACATCAAGTGCTTTTTAAGGTTTGGTAACGATCTTTCCAAGCAATTATCAGTGGCAGTGCCCTTTCTGATTAGACAAAAAAAGCAGTGAAAACAATCTTGTTTCATTAGCTGTTTCAAGTTTGAAAGGGTTTTAAAGTATAATTGAATTTTAAAACCTGCATTTATGTAGTAGCTAGAGGGTTAAAGGCTTCATTAGGCCAGAGTGTTTACTTTAATTTTTATAAAACATTAAACTTTACTATTTTTATAACTGTATTGTGATGGAATTAAAGCGATCCAGCAATTAATTATGTAGTTCAGTTTGATTTAGTTTCTGCAAAAAATGTTTATATTGTACTTAAAATAAAATCCATTAGATACTATGATAGTATCTTAATACATACAAAATTAATTCTGTGTTTAGGTTCTAAAACCAATTTACATGGGGATGACACAATTTTATATTTCCTGTAGCATAATTTAGTTTGCATTTTTAGAAAGCACATAATGGGTAGTTTTTCCTCATGGTAAACTACAAAAATGTGAGTAGGTACTTCTTCCATAGTAAAAAAAAAACAATAAAAATAATTACCAAGTTTCCTAGGGCTTATAATTGAAAATGCATAAAATTGAAGTTCATGTAATTATTTTCGAATTCTTTTTTGATGAAGGCCTTACATTATGCTGGTTTTCTTCACTATATTGTGTGTGTAGATGTGTGTATGAATTTTTGAGACTGTGTATATGTATGTATATGTAGTTAAAATCTTTTATTAGAAAAGTATTTAAATGTCCTTGTACAACACACAGGAGAAGTGTTCCTTACTGTACATATATGATTAATTTATGATATTATTTAATTCATTAATAATTTAAATTAGAGTAAATGGTCTATGTTTAAAAAATAAAATAAAAACTCAATTTAAATGAAAAATAAAATACTCCAGAATTAGTTAATTCTTTAGTAAAAAAGTATATTATATTTTCAAAGCTATTGAGTATGATTAAAAAATCTTACAAATATGAAACTGGTTGTCAAAATACTATGGTGAAAATATATCACAGCTTAAAATTGATATTTTTAAATCTATATGCCGATTTATGAATTATCTGAGAAAATGTGCACCATAGAGACATGTTGAGATTCATATCTCAAATTCTTTGTATTTTTGATACAGAAAAATTTTATAATGAGACCATTATATAATGGTGCACTACCTAGTCATAGTCAATCAATCATGACCTTCACATACTCAAGTCTTATAAATTTTTGTAAATTCTTAGGATTTTATTGGGAAAATAATGATGAAATTTTAATTATTGATTCATACAGTTTTATATTTTACTGTCTGACTAAACAGGGAACTTTGTCTCTATAATGGTGTTGAGTGAAAAATGAATAAATACCACAAAAATCAGAAAAAAAGACTTAGACTTTTGTGTGGAGGGTGAGAGAAACCAGCAGTGTCAAATTCTGACTGAATATCATATGAATATTAATAAACATTAATTCTACTCTTACCATGTTCTTATTACTCTATATGACATTAATTCTTAAACGTATATGAGTTTAAATCTGAAACTGGACCGGATATTTGGACTGAAATACAAATCCAATCCAACTGGAATAGGATTTAAAAAGAAATTAGAAAATATTCACAAGTCTTCTAGAAAATGATCTTTAAAAATGTCAAGATTTGATGCCCCATATGTTTTTCAAATAGTTTAAACTCCAGGGGATTAAGAAATATCTTGCAGGATACATATATGTGTGTGTTTATATCCACACACTAACTAATAAAAAAATTTAAAACAAATCATTCCATGCTCAATAGGATAATGATAATTAAACAAAATTGAGAATCGAATCTAGGAAACTTACTCTTACATATTATGAAAGAGCACTTTTCTATTAGTATTCTAAATTATTAGAACAAATGATACAGATTTCAATGAAGTATATATTTAGAAGGTCCTTCCTTTAGTCTGAGTGAGAATCTCAACTCTATCCACAACTATATTGTAATCGTAAATACAACTCATGGGGTGTGCTGTGTTGTAATTGCCCTTAAGACTGGCATGGCACTTTTTTCTTTTACTATTCTAGTTATAGTAATATCATCTCTAGTTCTCAGTTTTGGAGTAGGATAATATATCTTGCCTTTCTGATTTAAGAAATCTCCACATATTTTTAAACTAGAAAAATGTAATGACATTATCATTCCTATATTTTTAATTTAAATGAAAATTATGATTATGTAGATATTGATCTAATCCATGCTTATCTACATAAAATATTCAAAAACACATCACAACGTTTCATTGGTATGAGGAATAAATCATTTTTACTGAAAAAAAACTATTGATTTTGCTAAATTAGTGTGATTCCAGAATCTACATATATTTCTGACATTATTATTAGAATACAAAAATATTATACTTACATTGAGTAAAATAAAGTGTCATTCCTAGTAAAATAAAAGTCATGTTTAGTGTAAAGAAAAAAATCTCTAAGCCTCAGTTTTTAAATGTGATCATGTAGTTAATGGTTATGTTATTAAAGAGTGCGAGCATTGAAATAATGCAGTCAAAGATGTAAATACATTTATTTAAATCTAAATTAATACAAATGACAAAAAGCAATAAATTCTGATATTTGATATTTGGCAATAAAATTAAAGATGGTAAATTGTAATTAGTGAATAATTGAATTACAAGTATAAATTAAAGATGAATTTTATACAAATGTTTTAAAATTCAATAAAATATTAGTTATTTCTAAGAAACTATAACTATTCAAGTCTTTTCAGTAAATTGTATTAAGCAAACTAGATATCCACATGCAAGAGAATAAAATTAGATCCCTGTCTTATACACAAATATTAACTTAAAATGGATATACAAATATTAACTTAAAATAGACTAAAGATTTAAATGTAAGCTGAAATCAGAACTACTAGAAGAAAACATGGGAAAAGCTCCTAGATATTGGTCTTGGCAATGATTTTCTTGGATGTAACACTAAAAACCAAAGGCAGCAAAAGCAAAATTAAACAAGTAAGATTCATTAAACCCAAAATCTTCTGCACAGAAAAATGAACAATCAACAAAATGAAAAGGAAACCTAGGATATGGGAGAAAAGATTTGCAAACCATACATCTGATGAAGGGTTAATATTCAAAATATGTAAAGAACTCACATAAATTAGTAGCAAAAAAAAAAAAACTTGAAAAATAACCAAAAGACTTGAATAGACAATTTTCAAAAAAAAAAAAAAGGTGTGTAAGATGATATTCAACATCACTTAGCATTAGAGAAATACAAATCTAAACCACAGTGAAATATAACCTTACACCTGTTTGAATAGCTATTATTATAAAGAGAAAACAACTGTTGCCAATGGTGAGGAGGAAAGGAAACCTTTGTATATGTACACTGTTGGCAGGAATGTAAACTGGTACAGTCATTACAAAGAACATTATGAAGATTCCTCAAAAATTAAAAATAGAACTATCATAATATCCAGCAGTCAGTGTCTCAAACAGATTTCTGCATTCACGTTTTTTTTGCAGCATTATTCAAAATAACCAGCTGTGGGAACAACCTAAATGTTCATTGACAGATGAATGAATAAAGAAAATGGCATATACATTGATAGATGATGGGTAGACACAAAGAATATTATTCTGTCATAAACCTTCCCATCATTTGTGACAGCACAGATGAAACTGAAGAATATTTATGCTAAGTGCAATAAACCAGACACAGTGAGAGAGATATCACGACGTCATACTTATACATAGAATCCAAAAAAGCTGAAATCAGAGAAGTGTAGATGGTGTTTCCAGTGGCTGGGAGTGGGGAGAAATAAGGAGAGGTATAAGGAGCAGAGTTATATTTATTGTACTGCATGGTGATGATAGTTAATCACATTGTATTGTCTACTTGAAATTTATTAACATAGTAGGTTTTGTATCCTTGTTGCACACTTGCACAGCAAAATATAGCCCACTGAGGCCCACAGCCTCGGAGTTTGCAGATTACCTGTTATGAATTTCAGGGGACTGTTTTGTGGACTACTGCAAAATCTATTCACTTCCTCCCCCAGGAAGGGCAATTTGACATTCTTAAGCCTAGCGTATGTTCCAATCAATTACTCTGTATCTGTATCTGTTCAGAGATGCATATCCTTGAACATGAATTAGAAGGAGCTAGTGAATACCAGATTCAAAATTAGGACAAATGGCAGCAGTTAAGACAGGAAGGTGCCTGGAAGCAGTAACTGTCAGCAGAGTATTATCCTTAATCAAATGAACTATAGTTTAACAGATTTCTTCCCATCATCTTTTAGAAACAATTGGAAAGACGTGGTCCTTCCCTACTGTCATAGCAAATTTAGGAAAGTAAACTATTCTGATCAATTTTTGTTATTCTTGAGTATCTTATTCAAAGATAACAAGAGACAGAAAGAAAGAGACCAAGCTCAAATCTGGGAATAATCAGATGCCTTTGCTTATTTGAACAAATACTTGTATTTTACCTCATTCAGAAAAGAAGTTTGTATTTTATTTAAATATTTGAATGAAAAAGTGCCTGTTATATGTAATAGTCTTCTATAAACCTTTAAAAACAATTTAAGAAGTAAATATTAATTTTATGAATCTGATAAAATCTGCTAAGTTAACATAAACTTAGTCTACAAAATCAGCTTTGATGACTTCAGTTGAGTGATTATCCTCTCTTAAACTTTAGTCTTACATTTTAGAAGTTACTAAAGTAAGAAAAATATATTAGGGATAATAATTTCTAAAAATATCAAGGAGTAAAGAGAACTCATATCCCTTTTATCAAAAAATAATTATGAATTTAATCCTACATTGTAAACCACTTTTAAAATAACATAGTATAGTGATAGTAATTTCATAGCAGCTTTACTTCTGTTTTTGTGGCAAAATGTACTTTTCAAATACTTGTGAAAGATTACAGAAGTCAAAATTTATGCAGCAATAGATGATAGTATAATAAAAAGCATAATATATTCACTTTTAGTTACTAAACTAATTTGAGAATCATGTGTTTTTGGCTTTTTAATATTGAAAAACACTTGTGAACCAATTTCAATTCAATTCTCAAGTAATTACCAAACACATACTATATACAGTTCACTGTATTAGATACTAGGGGAATAAAAATGAATAAGTCATAGTCTATGCCTTTGAGGCAACACAATTAGGTGTAATGCAGACACTAAACAGCAAGCTGGCCATTATGAAAAACGGTGAGTTCAGGAGCATATATATATGTACATAGTATAGACCTCCCATAGGCAATTTGGGAGGTCCAGTAAGAGGAAATCATGTTTATAAAAGTATTGTAGGAAAGAGATATTTTTATTGTACATAAAATAATTTAATGTTTAAAAATAAGGTTGTTTTAGCATGTGTTTATAAGTATGAGAGGTTATACAACTAAATTTATATTAAATTGTATATAGTATTATATGAATATGTTTATGAAAAAATGACAGTAAAATTTGAAATTAGGTGAAAAACGATAGTAACATGTAGGCTTTAATTAAAAGACTGACATGAATGCACCAGAAAAATTGATATATACTTTTAAGAGGTGTTCCAAGAGTTAGAATTTATAACTCAAATTACTAAGAAATGTTTGAACAACTTTATTTGATTAATAGCAAAAAGGGCAGTTGGGGGTTCAGCGCCTGTAGGTCAGGGCTAAGGCACCAGCCACATACAGCAGAGCTGGAGGGTTTGAATCCACCCCGGACCTGACAAAGAACCATCACAACTACAACAAAAAAATAGCTGGGCACTGTGATGGGTACCTGTAGTCCCAGCTACTTGGGAGGCTGAGGAAAGAGAATTGCTTAAGCCCAAGAGTTTGAGGTTGCTGTGAGTTGTGAGGTCATAGCACTCTATCATGACATAGTGACATAGTGAGACTCTGTTTAAAAAAAAAAAAAAAAGGTAGTTGGATGATGTTAAAATATTTCAAGCAGGCATTGAAAATCTGGTTCTCTTACTGAGAAAACCCAACAGGAAAAATGATATATAAAAATTTTCAAAAAAGTGAATTATAGGTCTTATTTTAAGAGAATAAAGAATTCTGAGATGACACAGATACCTTATTTTAAGAGAATAAAAAATTCAAAGATGCCATAAATAACTGTATACATTTAGTAAGAATACAAATTTTAAAATTAAATCAACTGATTTTGTGTTTAGGCATTGCTGAGCAATTATATAGAGTGTGTCTGTGGGTAACAGAATGAGCATGTGCATGAGAGTTAACTGAATAAAAATGTATAAATGTCATCAGGATCATATAAGTAGGTCAGATTCTAGTCTAGATAACTGATACTGTCCTTGAGGAAATGAGTCAAAAAAATAAAGAAGTAGGGAGAGGTGGAGGATTCATACTTTATATATAACCCTTAAAAACAATATTCTTGGAGAAATAACCATAAGAAGATAGAAAATAGTTAATAGTGTAAGAAGGTATGTATACACACTTAAATTCTAAAATAAAGCTATGATCCACAGCATTCATAAAAATCTCAACAAAGCAGAATAAAAAATAAAAATTAGCATAAGCCCAAGAGTGAGCTAGTTATAGTGGATTTCTGGATGTGAAAACTCTGCAAATTCATCTGCGCTTGGCTCCCACCAATTTGTGGGACAAAGAAAGACATAAATATAATTAAGTCCCATCAAAGCTATAAATTTAAACCAGTTATTTAGTCTGATTTCCTGGTAAATAATGGTGATCTCTTCTAATCTAAAAAGAAAAGCTGATGCACTGGATTAGCTGAAAATGGTTAATTTCACCCATAATTTATAGCCATCTTAAGTGTCCTAAAAGAAAATTTTAATGATTTGTGCTTTATTCACTTTACAGAACTTAAACCACACCCGCAACAGGAGAAGAGATGAGTTAAAATAGGGCAATGTTGATTCCACTAGCCATTTAACATCAAATTCAAGAATTTTAAGGTAATGTGTGGAAACACATGCAACTAACCTGAGAATTAGGTTGCAGATTTCCTAGACATCAATGAAGAAAATGAAGCCATCTTTTTTTTTCTTTAACCTGGAACCAACAAGTAGTGAAGATAACTTGAGCTTGCGTGAGACAGAAAATGAAGATAATTAAAGACTTAATGATTAATGGAGAGTTAGCATAATGGAAAAACCAACAAGATGTATAGTTGTCCAGTTCCAAATTCCTGGATTAATTACTTGATTAAGTTTATGAATAATACCTATAAAATTATATATATATTTCTATATACTATATATACAGTGAATATTAATTTAAAACTGTGGCAGAAGACAAAAGGGTCTTCTGCCTACAGGGGAGTTTAAGAATATAAAGAAAAAGTTAAACAGAGTGGGAATTAGAAACTCATAAAAATTCATTCATAAAACCATAGCTACTTTAGTATATAGGCTCCCTTAAATTATTTGTACCATTAGTTAAAACACCTTAATAGAATACTATTTGGGGAGAAGAGTAATGGAAAATGGTATCAGAATCAAAAGGACAGCCCAAGTCCATGATGAGAATGAAGGAGCACTGGAGTGAGTAATCACCTTCTTAAATGCTGGGTTTTCATAGTCAGATGTTGAAGAAAGGAGAAAAATCCAGGAACCAAAGCAAGGCTGGAGATAACATGGAATACCCCTATTTACAGGGAGGGCACCTTCCTTCTCCTAAAAGAGTAAACCAGCAAAACAAAACAAATAAAAAAAAAAAAACCCAAACCAAAATCCTACCACAAAAATTAAATCTCTTTAATTTTCTTGTGCAATGAAAAGATTTAAAAGTAAAATTGTCTATTGAGAAAGTAACTGCCTTATATGCAATAACTATAAATATATATGTATATATACTAGCTGGACACAGTGGCTCATGCCTGTAATCCCAGCACTCTGGGAGGCCAAGGCAGGTGGATTGCTTAAGCTCAGGCATTTGAGACCAACTTGAGCAAGAGTGAGACCCCATCTCTAAAAATAGAAGATAGCCAGGCATTGTGGTAGGTGCCTGTAATCCCAGCTACTAGGAAGGCTGAGGCAAGAGGATTACTTGAATGCCGAAGAGTTTGAGGTTGCTATGAGCTATGATGACACAGAACTCTACCAAGGGCAACAGAATGAGACTCTATCTAAAAAAATGTATATATATCTATATATCTATATATATATATTAAACATGTATATTAATATAATATACGTACACATATATACACACACACATGTACTTAGGAATAAATTTAACGAAAAAGGAACTGTATACTGAAAACTATATAACATTGATGAAAAAAATTGAAAACGTTAAAAAAATGGGAAAATATTTTGTGTTCATGGATTGGAAGAATATTGTTAAAATGTCTATACTACCTAAAACAATCTATAGGTCTAATGCAATTCCTATAAAAATTCCAATTTTATTTTTCACAAAAAGCTTTTAGAAATACTGAAATATATATATGAAATGACCAAAAAATTAATAAGCAAGATGATTTTGAGCAAAGAGAAGAAAGCTAGAGTCATCACACTACCTGACTTTAAAGGATATTACAAAGCTATTCAAATTAAAACAGCATGGTACTGTCATAAAAATAAACACATCAACTAATGGAACAGAATTGAGAGCCAACAAATAAACCCACGCATTTTTGACAATTAATTTTTCCCAAAGGTACCAAGGACACACCATCTGGAAAGGACAGTCTCTTCAACAAATATTATTGGTTAAACTAGAACATCCACAGGCTGAAGGATGAAATTGAACCCTTTTTCTCAAATTATATAAAAAAGTTAACTCAAAATGGATTAAAAAATTAAACTTAAGACCTAAAACTATAAAACTACTAAAATGAAACACGGGAGAAAAGCTACATGGCGTTGACCTAGAAAATGGCTTTTTGGGGGGCGAGAGGGAGAGGTGATGTCAGAAGCTTAAGTGACAAAAGCTAAAACAGATGAATAGGATTACACAACCTAAAAAGCTTTTTGCATAGCCAAAGAAATAATTAGCAAAATGAAGAGATAACATACAGATGGTGAGAAAATACTGGCAAGCCATAAATCTTGGCAAATCATAATGCAACTTGAGAACAGCAAGAAAAAAAGAATATAAACACAGAGAGAGAAATAACAGTTTCCTATAAAGAAACAATATTAATGGGTAGCGTCTGTGGCTCAAAGGAGTAGGGCGCTGGCCAAAAATTAAAAAAGAAACAATATTAAGTTGCCAAAATCCACAAAATCAACAATAAAACTAAGTTTGTGAGGTAATAAATTCAAAGTGTCACTAAATAAATAAATCTATGCTACCAATCTAAAATTATACCCTAAACAAAAATTTTTAAAGAGCAAGGATAAAAATTATATCTAGGTAAAAAAAAAATGCTTGAATTTTAAACTCTTATTCAGAGAAGGCATGTATTTAAAATTAGTCTATTTCAAAAAGAAAAGTCTTGCCAGAAAGGAGATCCAGTTCTAGTAAAAAGATTAGAAAGCAAAGAAAATATTACATTTGAAGGTACATTCTTGAATTACCTGAATTATACTGATCATATTTTTAAAAAATAAAGTTAGGATCAAAATACTGGAAAACGATACTACAAAGGTAGGAACAATAAGAGTATTGTAAGTTTCTTTGATTCTCAAAGAATAGTAATATATTAAGTTTTCAGTTTATTTAATTAAAATGCATATAAATTTTCATTGAATATAATGTTAATTTCCAAACAAATTAGAAATAATGAATGAGATGACTTAAATAATTGCACAAGATAAGCTAAAAATGGGCAGATCAAGAAATGGGAATATTATTCATAGAACCATAGATGAATATAAAGTTAAAAATGCAATATCAGAAATGAATCTAACTTTTTATTAATCACTAAAATGAAAATGGATTGTATCATTAGTTAACAGGTGAAGATTTTCCAACAGTAAGAAAAAAAATTCAACCACATGCTCTAAAATTAAAAATAAAAGTATATGAATTTCAAAATGTAGTACATGAAAAATATAAGTGCCAGGCCAATACTAATCAAAGGAAATTTGCAAAACTATTTTTATATTAGGCTAAATATATCTTGAGGCAAATTTTATTACATATGGCAATATGAATATTGTGCATAAATACATATTGATTAAAAAGTCCATTCATTTGAAGGTTATGAAAAATTTTTATGTACCTGAAAAATAATTGAGTACTTGGCTAAATAACAAAGAATGCTCAATAAGGAAACTTTGTAAACAGAAGTATATTTATAACCTTTAGTGCATAATTTAAGTAAAAAGTGAAAACAATAAGCTAAACATCTAAATTTTTAATAAAATGTTAAAAAATGAAAAACAAAATAATCCTACAGTGAATAGAGAAGGTCAGAAAACGTGATGTCAGCAAAACTATGTTATGTGTTATATATATATTTGAGAATGGACTCATCTGTATGTAATGTATATAACAGTGGTTCTCAACCTTCATAATGTTGCAATATATTTTCATTGTTAAAAAGGGATCACGACCCACAGGTTGAGAACTGCTGGTATATACTATTATATGTACAGTATAAACTATGCATAAAAATGTAGTAATACCAATACATAAAAATTTGAAAATATCTATCTACAAAAAGGTAGAAAATAGATGAAGATATCTAATAGTCCATAAATGTAACAGTATGTTCAATTTTAATAGTGAAAATTACACGAAAATTAAAACTACAATGATGTACCATTACAAACTCACCAAAATAGGTAAAAGGAACAAGCACTGGACAATATTCAGTGCTAACTAGCAACTGAAACACCAACATTTCAGAATAAATGGAATTGAAAGATCCATTTTGAAAAACTGGCAATATCTACAAAAGCCAATTATATGCCAACCCTTTATTCCCAGAAAATATACTTCTTGTTGATACTTAATAGAAATGTATATATTTTTAAATCAGAAGACATAGAGGAATAATATTCTTAGTAATATGAATCATACCAGCTAAAATGGAAATTGAGACAAACATTTGTCAATCATACAGTGAATAAGTAAACCATCTGTATTTAGTACACGGAATGATAGATAGCAATTAGAATGAAAACTACTGCTACATGTAACACATGAATATCTCAAACATAAGGTAAGAAAAAGCAATCCAAAATTGAAGAACACACATGATTGACTTGATTTATATACAATTCAAAAACAGGCAAATTAAATTCGTGAGTTAGAAATCAGAAATCTGTTTACCTTGGCGGATGTAATATCAGAGAAAGGCTAAAGAGGCACTCGGGGCCTTTGGTCATATTCTATTTCTTGATCTGGTAACTTTGTGCATAATGGATTAAAATTGTGAGATGTCATCATGCTGTAACCTATTACCTGTGGTGCATGTCTGTATATTTTACTGCTAATAAAAAAGTGGTTTTTGTTTTAAAGGGGCAAGATAATTATGTCCCATATCAATCCATCTTTCAAATGAAAGGCCAAATTTTCACACAACTATGAATAAATATATACTTATAAAGGTTGATGGGAAAGAAAGAAACATTTTATTATTTGTAAGTGATATGATTTTTTCACATAGCAACCAAGGATTCTACAGAAACATTTTTAGACTTCTAAAAGTTAATGAAATTTTTATGAATAAGACCAACATACAAAGGGCAATTGCATTTCCATTCTGCAATAAGTTGGGCAGTGAATGGGTTCACTGCCTCTTCTGTAGCTGGACTCAGAGAAAATTGTCCTTTCTTTAAAGATTGAGAGTAATCTGGCCCCATTTACTGGTCCAAATGAAAGCCACTTTCTCCTCACATTGCACGTTTCATTCAGCGCGTGTCTCTGTCTTAGTATGCAGATTGAAAGATGTCAGGAGACACATTTCTCTCACTCATTGAGAGTTAAAAACAGCCCAGATCTGAACCTGGACACAGTGTGGGAACTGAGTCAATACATTTAGAATAGAATTGTATTATGTGAATAAATGAACTAATCCTTCAGTCAAAACATACCTTTCACTGGGGTGGAGATATCTCCAGGTGGCTTTGATTTCCATTTCTCTGATGAATTAGAGATGATGACCATTTTTTTTCATGTGTTTATTGGCCATTCTTCAGTTTTCTTTAGAGAAGGTCCTGTTCATGTCTCTTGCCCACTTATAAATGGGGCTGTTTGCTTTTTTCTTATTGGTTAGAGTTCACTGTAGATTCTAGTTATCAGCCCTTTGTCAGATTCATAGCATACAAATGTCTTCTCCCATTCTGAAGGTTGTCTCTTTGTTGTAGTTGTTGGACCTTTAGCTGTACAGGAGCTTTTTAGCTTGGTCATGTCTCATTTATTTATTTTTCATGTTGTTGTAACTGCCAAGGGGGTCTTCAAAAAATCTTTTCCAAAGGCCAGGTGTGGTGGCTCATGCCTATAATCCTAGGACTCTGGGAGGCCTAGGCGGGTGGATCACCTGAGCTCACAAATTCTAGACGTACCTGAGAAGCAAGATCCTGTTTCTGCTAAAAATAGAAAAACTAGCAGGGCTTATGGCAGGTACCTGTAGTTCCAGCTATTTGGGAGGACCACTTGAACCCAAGTTTGAGGTTGCCATGAGCTATGATGTCAGCGCACTCTAGTGTCAAGAGTTTTTCACATCCTTTCTTCTGGAATTAATATTGTTTCATGTTTTAAATTTAAATCTTTTCTCCAGAGAGAGTCATTTTTTGTAAGCAATGAAAGGTACAGGTAAATTTCAGTCTTCTACATAGGGCTAACCTGTTCTCCTATACCCATTTATTAAGTAGGGATTCTTTCCCCCAGTGTTTGCTTTGTGGCCTATGAAAAATCAGATGGCAATATGTGGCTTATTTTATCTCTAGATTCCTTATTCTATTCCATAGGTCTACATCTCTATTTTAGGACCAGTATGGTGCTGTTTTTTGATCATGTTGACTTATAGTGTAATCTGAAGTCTCATAACATAATGCCTTCAGATTTGTTTTTATTTCTGAGAATTGCATCAGCTATTTAGTTTTTTGTTTTGTTTTGTTTTCTGTTTCCATATGAAACAACATCACAAAATCCCAATGCTGCAGATGCTGGTGTGGATGTGGAGAGAAGGATACACTTTTACACTGCTCGTGGGACTGAAAACTAATACGGCCTCTGTGGAAAGCAGTATGGAGAGTCCTCAAAAGGCTAAAAGTAGATCTTCCATTTGATCCTACAATCCCATTACTAGGTATGTTCCGAGAAGAAAAATACCATTTTACCATAAGGATTTTTGTGATAGAATGCTTATTGTAGCTTAATTTATGATCTCCAAGATGTGGCACCAACCCAAGTGCCCCTTAGCCACAAATGAATTAATAAACTGTGGTGTATGTACACTATAGAATACTATTCACCCATAAAAGATGGAGGTTTTACATCTTTTGTATTTACCTGGATGGAGTTGAAGCATATTCTTCCTAATAAATTATTACAAGAATGGAGAAGCAAGTATCAAATGTACTTACTACTAATCTGAAACTAATGTGTAAACAACTACAAGCTCACATAAGAGAAAAATACAATTGAATTCAAATGAAGGGGTGGCAAAGAGGGAAATGGTAAGGGGAGAAGGCAGAATGATTAATAAGCTCCCACCTAAGGTGCACAGTGTAAGGGTCTACAGTTCTATTAAGTACATTTGATACTTGCTTCTCCAGTTTTTTGTTTTCTCATCCATGTCTAATATTTGATTAATTTTCTTGAAAGAGACTCGCAAAGCTGAAGAAAAATAATAAAGTATTACTAAAAAGGTATATTTCATTTTACTTAACTTTCTTAATTATTGATCTGTTCTCAAAGAGGAGAGCATTTGCTGGGTATGTATGAGTGATAATATACCATTCTATCCCAATAAGAAAATCCATTTTAGGATTAAGAAACTATTTTTTAAGGAAAAGAAATAGAATGACAGAGACAACTGACCAAAATCAGAGAATTCACAGAGCAGATGGTGTGTTTTAGGGGTACTTTCATATAGGGAAAAGTGCTATTTTTAAGTGGTACATAAAAAAAAATCACTGATTTTAGTGATTTTTTAGTTTAATATGGTGAAAATAAATTTTCTTTATTGTTCAGGGCTACATGTAATGAGAGATGAAAGTTAAAGTTTCTCCAAGATGTCTAATAATTAAAAATAGAATACTGGGCGGTGCTGGTGGCTCAGTGGGTGGGGTGCCAACCTCATATGCTGAGGGTGGCAGGTTTGAACGGGGACTTTGGCCAAACTGCAACAAGAAAATAGCTGGGCATTGTGGCGGGCATCTGTGGTCCCAGCTACTCGAGAAGCTGGGGCAGGAGAATCACCTGGGCCCGTGAGTCTGAGGTTGCTGTGAGCTGTGTGATGCCAAGGCACTCTACCAAGGGTGATAAAGTGAGACTCTGTCTCATTAAAATAAAAGAAAATAGAATAATAACACCTTGCCAAGAAACCAACATGACCCAGAGATAACAATGATTAAAAACTAAAAATCTAGACATGATTAGAAAAGGGAAAAAAATAGTTGAATCTCAAGTGTCTAAGCATTCCCCATATTTCATAAAAAGTGAGATTTGTAAATTTATATTCCAATGCATATTATTTATACGTTATCATATTCACTAGACATTTACAAAGTACTTAAAATTATCTAGGTGCGTGTTTTGCAGAAACAGTGAGCAAAAATATATGTAATTCCTGTATTTATGGAGCATGTTGCCTCACAGAGAAGATTAATAAAGCAACATCAGAAATTGAAATATCATGGTTGGGACAGATTGATTAAAAGAGAAACAACGTGCTGTGGAGAAGCACCCTGGAGGATCTGAAGTGCAGGATGGCTTCCTTAGGAAGAGACACTGAGGACTAAGGGATGAAGAAAAAGGAGAAAGAGCGTCTGAGCAGAGGTGTCAGGACAAGGCCAGTGCAAATTACCTCGGCACAGCAGTCCTGAAGATGGCCAGTGGCTGACCACATTAATGCTAATAGAAAAATCTTGTAAGAATTCGTGCATTGAAATCTGAAATAGTCATTAAAAATGGCTTGATGGGGGTGGCGCCTGTGGCTCAAAGGAGTAGGGAGCCGGCCCCATATACTGGAGGTGGCGGTTTCAAACTTGATCCCGGCCAAAAACTGCAAAAAAAAAAAAAAAAAAGAATAAAAGTAAATGATAATTAAAAAATGGCCTGATGGACAAAGTTCTACTGAAAATGTGTGTTTCTAAAAGGAACACGGGAAGTACGGGGGACTGCAAGGAAGGGGCCGGGGGAAGTGATGCTTCCTGCAGTGATGCTCAAGCTCCTGAACTCTGAGCAGGAGGTTATTTTTTGTCTTCAACCTTATGTGGAATGAGAAGCAATTAAAGGATTTTAAGCATGAGGGGGTCACATGATTTGGTGTGTTTTTAAATAGTCAGCTAGAGTGTGAATGAGTGATTACAAGCTGTCCACGTGAGTGGCAGGATGGAGGGACCAGGACGTGGTAGCACTGACTAGGGCGGAGCAGAGCACAATGGAAGGGGCAGGAATTGAGAGACTTGTCATAATGCGGTGAAGCGATGGTGGCGACAGTATGAATCCTACTCTTTGGTTTTAACCGGGTAGATGGTGGTGCCATTCATTGGAGTTTGAAACAAAGTAGACAAAACTTGTGAGTGGAAATCATGTGATTTCATTTATCTACGTTCACGTGAGCCCTGCCTGCTTCTGTCATCTGAAAATAAAATGATTCACATCATTCTTATGGGACGTGCTCCGGCAGAATCTGGGTGAAAAACTCAGCCATGCTACACACAGTAGCTGCAGTGGCTGAAAGATCGCCACGGGACCTCCATGCCCTTTCCTCCTCCAGTCATTCATGGTTCTGAAATGTGTGTCTTTTCACTATGTAATAAGTGAATAAAAAGGGGCTGAGAAGAGAGACCGGGGATGAATAGTCAGCTTTTCTTGGCTGCTCATTGCTGTGTATTCCAAAATAAGAAATTAAAAGTCTCACATGAGTCACTCTGATCTGTCCCTTTCCAGCAGCAAGAATAAGCTTTTTAAAAACCTGTAAGAGTGATTCTCCACCATGGATATAATTATTATAGGATGCAGTGCAGTCACAGACTTTTTGAGCAATCCAGTAAGCCTAATATGAAGCTAAGGTCAAACAAACAGACAAACAAAAATCATTGGTTGAATAAACACAAAATGAGTTAAAACTTTGCTACTTTTAGTACATGTAGTAACAAATAGCATTTATAGAACAGTGCTATACATTACAAATATATTGCTAAAGCACATATTTATTTTAATTTTTTTATAGTCACTAACTCTGGGAAGCAATTTTAGTAAGATATTTGATTTAGCCTAATATATCAAAAATATTATCATCTTGAAATATTTACATTTTTGTAGCAAATTGTAAAAAGCTGACTTATTATACACCAATACATATTAAATTGGGTAGCAAATTTTCTACTGTGCTAGATCTTTCTATGTAAAATTTATGATTAAAAATTAGATTCACTTATCAAATTTGTTCTAAGAATACTTAACGTTTATAAGAACAAATTTGTTCTAAGAATAGAACGTTATATAAAGTTTCACTTTGTGAAACCTTTCATCAAAAAGTTTTGATATTGATCATATTTTGAAGTGATAATTATCAGTTTTTAAATTTTAGTTTATATTGATCAATTAAATAAAATTAGAAATCCAGCACCTCCAGTGCACTAGTCATGTTTCACTTGTTTAATAGCCACAGGCATCTAGGGGCTATCACACTGGGGAGTGCAAGTTTAGAACATCACTTGTATTTTGCTTCATTGTAAACAGAATTTTAAATTTCTATAAACATATTGAAACCCAGTTCACTCTGATACTGATACTGGAATTTCATCTTCAAGGGTTCTTGGTCTCAGTGACTTGAAGAATGAATCCACCGACCACAGATCAGTAGTAAAACAAGATTTATTTACAGAAAAGGAAAAAATACAAAAACGCCAAAGCTCTAGGCAAAGAGAACCCAGGTTGGGGAACAAGCTCTCTTACTCTCTCTAGGTCCCCCTCTGGGCTCTTTGCTCAGGGGTATATATAGTGGCATGGGGTTATTTAGGGAGAACTCAATTGTTACATTTAGTGGGAGGTGGATCCTCTGAAGTTACATTCAGCCTATCTTGGTTAATGAATGGCTACAATCCCTTCTGCTAGGGCAAGGTGAATGAATGTATTGCTGAATGGACACAGTCCATTCTGGAGTCCTAGGAAACTTACATGAAATTGACCTAGGCACAGGAAATGGGGATCCTTGCTCAGTCATAAGTGCAAGGGGAAGGAGACACCAAGGTGCCCAGTGTCTCCCGAGCAGTTGTCTGGCTACAAGAGCTTGGGGGGGGGGGGGAGGTGGGAAGGGTGGGAGTGGGAGCCCCGCCCTTGCTTACCCTCCAGCTCCGTGGTTCCTCTGCCGGCTGCCACCGCACCAACAATGCTGAGGCGGAGGCGGCGGGTCCTGCAGCTCAGCAGGGCACCACCTGTCCTGTACCAATACCTGTTCTCCTTCCATTACAAAATTTTTTTCTAGACACTATTTGTTTTACATTATTACAACATCCATTACATTATTTATATATATATTTTTTTTCCAAAAAATGTACAACAGACTTGAAGTACTGAACAGAAAAGCATTGAAGGCAGGGGAGCAGTCAATATTTTTTTTATAATACCAAACCTCTATGATTTAATAAAAAATAATAATGTAACAATTAACCAAACCAGTTGTTCATCACATTTGTCATGGTGGTTGCTTAATTATATTGCTAAGTATCTTAAAAAGAAAAAAAGAAAGGTTACAACCAAAAATTAAGAAGAACTTCCTTACAAATTATACCAAGCAATGGACTGCCTGAGTGTTTTTAATTTCTCTCACTTTACCTGACATTAATATTTAGTTTAGCCTTAGAATTCGATCATCTTTTGCTTTCTAGAAGCTGTGATTTATGAAAAAGGTAACTGAGCAGAGCAGTATTACTTTTGTTGATTTACAATATTGACTGAAATAAGTCCTTGGCTTTTGTTAGAGGCCAGCTTGGTCTAAGTTGGGGTATGAGTGTATCCTAAAGTTTTATCTTAGTGTCTTGATTTATAAAATACAAGTGCTTTATTTACTTTGAAGTATGTCTTCTGTGACCTGCTTTCTCTTTCCTGCTCTGTTTTTAACCTTACTTTCTACAATCATTAGGAGAAGGAATGCCATTTCCACCAAAGTGAGGTACAGCTGAGCTGGAGTCACGGTCTGTGACTGAGCCCGTCTTTGCTGATGGCACCAGTCTGTCTTCACAGCAAAGGCAGTTGTAAAATTCAAGGAATAAGGATTCCTCTATTTTCTCTAATTATTTGGCCTGGTTTTTTTAAAAAAAAGAAAGGAATGAAAAGATGAGTTGGTTCCTTCTTCTGTTTTAGTGGCTCTGGAATCAGTAAGCGAGATGAAATTAAGAGACTTGGAGGGAACTTTGCCTGAATCCCAACATTTAACTGTGGGAGGGGGGTTAATTTAATTTAGAAGGAACGATTTTATCTTAAAACTAGATTCTTCTTCTCAGTGAATGACATTTCACAAGATGTGTTCTTTTGAACAATTTATTACTTTTAAATATTACTCACACAAAAAACTCTTGGTGTGAAAAATGCAAATGAGATTTATATTTGTATGATGCATGTATGTGGTTGTTGAATTTAAATATCCTGATAGCTCACCAAAAGGTCTCCTTGTGCTGCCTGTAAACAATTATTTTTTTTCCTAGAACAGACAGATGGAGCACTTTGCTGCTGTAGAAAATATCTGGCTTTATATCATCTTTCCATACTCTCATGTCAGAATATAACCTTGACATTAGCTCTTGTAGATTTTTTTCTTTAAGAGAATAAAACACCATAGGGTTTTTAATTACATCCGATGTATTATTTTAAAATAGATTATGCTTATGGTTTCTGATTTTGTTAAATGGTAAAGTGTATAATAGAACCATAATGGTTATGATAAGGAAAGAAATAATCTTTACATTACTTATTTTCTCTCTTTTTAGAAAATCTTCCAAAATTATGCATTTGGAAGTTAAATAATTTTAATAATAAGAGTTAATGTAATCGGGTCGCGCCGATGGCTCAGTGAGTAGGGTGCTGGCCCCATATACCATTCTAGCCTGGGGCCAAACTGCAACAACAACAAGAACAAATAGACAGGTGGGCTAAAAAAAAAAAAAAAAGAGTTAATGTAATCCACAAGCAGATGCAATGTATTAAAAGTTTTAAAAGAATGGAAACTCTGTCCCTTTCAGGGGCTATGAGAGAGGATGATTTGAACCTGTTTGACTTGATCTGGTTGTTTTCATTCAATTTAGAATTTTCCCCCACAGCTAATCCTTCATATCATTTTCCTGTAAGCTTCACATCTTTCTTTCAAATAGACATTTTTTTGTGTGTGTGAAATCCTAGATATTAAGGTCCTTGATATTTTATATAATTAATAAATTCATTAGAAAAGATGTATTATTTATTAGGTGACATTCTTAGAATTATTGTTACAAGTTATAAATATGGTAACATGTTTTTAAGTAGGTGCATATCTGTTATAAAGAGTATTTACATTAAATAAAAGATCAAAAAGGATATGGGAAGTTTATGAGTACTAAATTTTTAACTATGAACTAATGCATGAAAGCATTAAAATGACTGCATCAGCTATCTCTTGATCTGAATTAAAAGTGCTTTATGAGAATTATCTATTTTTCACAACTTAAGAAAATGAACTCCCTGGCATTATTTTATCTATATTACACATAAATATCATGTTTCTTGATGTGGATGTAGTTTAATGAGACAAATATGCTCCCATTGTATTTATCATGCTTAACAAACTACAAGAGTCTTATTGCCTACAAATAGGTCCTCAAATACAATCTTATAGTTTCACAATTTTGCATATAACATTGAAAAAATTATGATATAAACATCAATTATAAACTCCTGAATTTTGACATACATTATGAAGGAACGTTATTTTACTCAGATATAAAATTTGTCAAGAGGTAAATGTTGAGATTATATTAAAATATTCAGATTTTACAAAAGAATTATACTTTTTAATAACTTAGAATATTATTAGAATTTCATGGTATTGGATTATCTAATTATTAAAATACCATAGTGCAAAATGAAATATTATTTTAAAGATATTTTATTAATATCATTTATTTTTTAAATTTAGATGCATCTATACTTCAAAGAAAATTATATATTCATATTTTAATTGTTTTGGTATTATCCAATATTTCTGTGCTTATGTAAGAGCTGAGACACTTGTGCTCAAAAGGAAGTATCCTGAGAAAGAAAGTAATGAATTCTGGGTTGGAATCAAGTACAAATATTCAGGGGTTTTATCATCTCAGACAAGCTGACTATTTGATACATGTCTGGGTGTTCATTAACTCAGAATAAGAGTGAATTTCTGCAAAGAGTTGTTTTAAGATAATTTGTAAAGCTTTTTTATTTTTTCTTGGAATAGATTAAATACACACTATGTGTTTCTTCTTATTAGCAAGTGGTTATTTTAAAAAGTTAATGTTAAATAGCCATCCATTTGAACTTGCTTATCTACATATACTAATTCAAGAGGACAGGTGGTGATTATAAGAATTTGAATGGACATAGAGAGTGGAGATCAAATTAATGATAAATGTTCACTCTGACAGAAAGTTCTAAAAATCTATTGTGTACAAATCCCACTAATGCTAATTAGTAGGCATGTAAATGTGTATATTTTTGCACGTGTTTTCATTTGGAACAGGAAATGTGAATGTAATGTTGAAATTGTTGAAGATGGAAAAGGGAAAACAGTTTCCTACTGGTTTTAAGAAATGAATATAATTGATAACCAATTCATTTAAGTACATTCTAAAATATATAACATAATCAAATCCACTGCTGCCTAATTTAACTTACAGGACCTGGGCCATTTTACTATTGAAGAAATATTATAGGACCTTTAATACTGTTGCAGTTTAGAATTCATTGGTTTTAGTTATTTTCAGGTTTTTATTTGTTAAGAAACTGCTATAGATAGGCCTAATTTCTTTAGCAACATCAATTAATTTTGATTAACTGATCAGAATATGCCATTTTATTTTTTAAAATTAAATGCCAAATGTTTAAAAGCAATGACTTATTAACCTACCTACTATTTAGTAGCCTTCACTGTACTGATCAAATAATAGCTGGATAGTTCTGTATAAGATTAAATTAGAATTTCAGTATACTAAGCAATGCAGGGTAAATTCACCTCTCTTTGTAGAACTTGCCAAAATACTTTCTAAAGTTTTTTTTTTTTTTTTCCAATTTTTTTTTACCTCTTCTGTTTGGAAATGCATACATTTACTTTCTCTTGTTTTTTTTTTTTTTTTGTAAAATGATAATAGGTATGGTTAATTTAATTATAATTAATTGAATTGCATTTCCTTTAATTACAGATTGTTGGAAGAGTAGTTTACAACATGCTGATATTTGAGACTTAATTGCTTGTGTCATAAAAGTTAAATTAAACATTAGAGGAAAAGTATATTAGTTACCTGCATTTTTTCTTTTTAAAAAACAGTTATTCAGAAACTTCATTTTATAAAGAACCACCTAAGTTGAACGGTAGAGGGAAATGATCCTACTTTTGTGGTTATAATAATTCCTCACCAAGTCACATAAAATAGATAACTGACCTGGAAACAGCATGATTAAATATAGACTTGAAAGTAAAACCAGGTTAGCTTTTTTCTGACACCATTCTATAAACAGTATTTGTGATGCCGACATTTACATGTCAAAAATATGCTTATGAAATTTCCAGTTACAAAATGCTTTTTAAATGACATCATATTATTTCACAACAAACTGAAACACCATCACCCACCTGCCAGATGTAAATGTTTATGGATATTTCATGCAGGAAAATGTGGCGATTCTTTCATAGCGCAGCGCTTGGGTTTATCTTTTTATTCTACAATCTGACGAGCTGGACGACTCTGGACAATTATTTAAATATTCTCATTTTAATTTCATCTTTAAAATGCATGTCTAAAAACAAGGACTCATCAAACTTTCAGAAACACTGAATTTTTATAATACATGTAAAAGACTGGTACATTTTTGCTCAGTAAATATTATTTTATTTCCCTAAATAAAATGTGTGTGTATATGTGGATAATATACATTTTGTTCATCACCTTTCTAAAGCTGGCAATACTGTAACGTTTTTATAGGACATGATGCTATTGAGATGCAGCATTAAGTATTAAAACCAATTTAAAACCTGTTCCTATTATGTGTTATTTTGGAACAGTTATTCCTGTAAGTGTGCTTCTTCGTAGGTGAAATGGGAATAATGAAACTTATTTCACATTATAAATATGGATGCAAAAGTGAGTATATTAGAAAAAAAGTATAAATTGAAATCATGAAACAAATGTAAGTGGTAAAATGTTTTCCACAGAGTTCACCTTAATATTTATTATAAACCTATAATTTGCAAACATTTCCACATACACTCTCCTTTGATCCTTATAAAAACTCTGTTGGGATTAAAGCCTTCGCTTTAATCTTCAATATAATGGTGAGAAACTAAGATTTCAAAGGGTAAAATAACAAATACGAAGTCTCCCTGATACTGGCTGGTGCCACCAGAAGCCCAATGTGCTCCCTTATTTTTTTAAACTCTGATAAAACTATTTGCTTTTGTGGAAAACCAGTCCCTGATCTTAACAGTGAATGACAGATATTACTGAACTGTTGTTCTGTCCTACACCCTTTCTTATGTGTTACTAGGTAAATGTTCTGATTCAGAGGAATAATAAAGCTATCTCAGGAGTAGTCTGCTCATGGCGTGATGGAGAAAGCATGCCTTCCTTCTGTTTTACTTACCTTTTGACTTCTTCTATTACAAAATTCTCCATTAGCGACTTAGCAGAGACCAAATCTGTGTGTGAAATAGATTCGCTGTTTTCTTTGTCCTGGATCATCATTTAGAGACAAATTGGGCTCCACCTGTAAACAGTCTAGGGATTTGCAAGGAGGGAGGATAAAAGCCAATAAAATGCTTACTTTTCCAGGTTATCTCTCTGAACATTAAGTTGGTGGTTAAAAAAAAAATCAAATTTCTTGAGTTAGGGATCATTAATATTTATATCAACTTGCCTTGGAACAAGTTCTATTACTTCTAAGACATTTTCCCTAATGGCACACATTTCGTGGAGTAAAAGAGAATATAAAATAATAGTACCTGTATTTATAATTCTGAATTAAGAAATATGAAGCCACATAGCAAATTCTGATCATTCCATACCATGTTATTGATTGCATAAGGAAACATTCTGAAACAGAACTTAAAAAACTTTCCCTGTACAAAGCTGTTTCTAAACCAGGCATGTATTTTCATAGTATCTAGTATATATATAGATTAAAATCACAAAATGTAAGTTTATGCACAGAAAAACAGAGGTTAAAGAATGAAACAAAACCAACAACTGAGATGGTAGTGGGAACAAAATTCTAACTTGAATTAGTATTGGGGTTCATTATTTTTCCAATTAACAATATTCATTTTCTTATACACTTAGTGGCATACTTATGAATATGTAAGTGTCTACTAACATATTGGTTGATACATCTAGGGTCCTAGAAGATTGATGTAATACTAAAAACTGACCTACCCAGTATATAATATCATTTAAGGCTGTAGATACTCAACATACAGGATAGTATGGAAAAGAGAAAAAAATCATACCATCTCAAAAGTTGCTAAATATCAAAAATGAGAGGCTGTGAAATGTTAAAATTGCTCTGTCTCGCTGTATTTCCCTCTTATCATTTTCAAAATACTTAAGAAGCTGTCAGTTTTCTCCAACTTTACGAGTCTCAAAATATTCTGTGGCTTTCTGGAACTGACTCCAAACCTTTGAATGAAAGTGTGTCCTCCCAGCGCACAGTCCTGTGAGTCTGTCACAGAAGGACAGCTGTTCTTGCTACTTACACAAAATATTCTTTTAAGCAAGGTTGATTAAAACTTTTGTCTCCACATTGACAATATTGTCATTCTCTTTGTATTGTAAGAGAAAAGATTAACATTAAAGAATTTTCTCTGATTCTCTGAATCCTGATACATGGCCGTGAGTGTTAACTTTTCACTCAAAGTAACACCAAATTCTCCTCTTCACAAACTACATCAAATGTTAGAGTGACAATTTTTTAAAGCCTGTACAAGCAAATAATTTTTGCACTGCTGTAAACTACCTCGGATAAAGCTCAGTGAGACAATGAACCTTGCCTACATGAGCCACGTGAGCTGTTTATGCCTGAAATATTGCAGTGATACTTCCACATTGGCTGACCTTTAAATAACTCATCTTTATATATCATGTCATGCACTAATCAAATATATAGTCCCCCCAAAATATGTTTCTGCCTTCAAAGTTAAGGCAGAAAAGTTATACTGTTGCTTACATGGGCCCAAAATACATAATTCATAGTAATCAAAACAGCAAATGTGGAATGTGTTAATTGCTTACTTGGATTTTGCTCACTTATTGAAACATGGATTACTTATAGTAAAACTTTAAAAATACAGCTCTGTCATGAGGCAGTGGGCTACGTAGAGTTTCTCGTCATAGGATGATCAATAAAATGCAGACCCGCAGCACATGCTATTCTTTCTGTAAGACACTTTAGATTAAAGGAGCTAATACAAGATACAATTATTATATAACTACTAATGTTATAGTGTTTGTTAAGTGATGACATATTCTAAAATAATAAGAAAAGTTTCTATCAAGAGATAAGCAATGTGGCAGTCTTTTTGTTTTTTGGGTTTTTTTTTTTGAGACAGAGCCTCAAGCTATCCCTCTGAGTAGAGTGCCATGGCATCACAATGCATAGCAACTGATACCAGACTTTCAGGTTCTTGGTCTTGACGATCGAATGAATGAATCGACAGACCACAGGATCAACAGTAAGCTAGGTTTTTTTTTGTTTTTTTTTTTTGAGATGGAGCCTCAAGCTATACCCCTGGGTAGAGTGCCATGGCGTCACAGCTCATAGCAACCTCCAACTCCTGGGCTCAAGCAAGTCTCCTGCCTCCGCCTCCAAAGTAGCTGGGACCACAGGTGCCCGCCACAATGCCCGGCCATTTTTTGGTTGCAGTTGTCATTGTTGTTTGGCGAGCCCAGGCTGGGGATTCGAACCCGCCACCTTAGGTGTACGTGGCTGGCACCTTAGCCGATTGAGCCACAGGCACCGAGCCAGTAAGTTAGGTTTTATTCAACAGGTATTACAGATCTCACAAAGAGCCAAACTTCCTTGCAGAGCAGGATCAGTACTAAGATAGGTTTTATACAAGTGTCACAGCTCTTACAAAGAGCCAAACCTCCTTGCAGGGAAGGATACAAGTGTTACAGCTCTTGTTCTTCTGCTCTCTCTCCCTGGGAGTTCTGTTGTGGTCTGCCCTTGGGCTCTCTGCTCAGGGGCTTATATAGGGGCAGTTGAAATTTCAGGTCCTGAAAACAGACCAATAGGAGCAAGTTTTGAAAATAGACCAATCAGGGATGCACTGGAGGAATCACCAGAAGTCCACGTGAGGAGACAGTATGGTGGAGCCAGTGTCTTCCCGCTAATGTCTGGTTCTTTTGGTTACTGGAGCCTCTGTTGGGAGAGGGAAGCTCCCCCCACTTGCCTATGCTCCAGCCTGCTGGTTCCTCTGCCAGCTGCTGCCACCAACACTTCTAAGACAGAGGTGGCAGGTCCTCCAGCTTCATTCAGCTGAGCTGGCTGGGGCACCACCTGTCCCGTATCACAACCTCCAACTCCTAGGCTCAAGCAAGTCTCCTCTGTCTGCCAAGTAGCTGGGACCACAGGCACCCACTACACGCCTGGCTATTTTTTTTTTGGTTGCAGCCATCATTGTTGTTTGGCCGCCTGGCTGGATTCAAACCTGCCACCTTAGGTGTATGTGGCTGGCATCTTAGTCACTTGAGCCATAGGTGTCAAGTCTCTGGCATGACTTCTAAAATCCTGACAAGTAACTATGATTAGAAGAATATTAAAAATAAATGTTTTAGGGAAATTTTGAACAAAATAAACATGTATAACAGAGTTTTGCAAAACTAAGAAGCTAGTTAAGGCTCTTTATTTTTTGCATTTAAAAGCAGTACTGTTACTAAGTTTTAACTCATGAAATTTGATACCTCTAGTGTACTGTCATTAAGATGATTAGATAGAAAACATGAATATGTAAAACTCACATTTGTTTGTTCCTTCTTAAATTTTCACTAAAATGAAAGCAAAGAAGAACAAATTATAAGCTCACAAGAACACATGAGAGAAGTTCACACAATTTTTCAAGATGGAAATTGAATGCATATGTGATATTTGTATTAAATAATGACAAAAGTGAAGCCTGCTTTCTGAAACCCCACCAAGGCCCACTGAGTGAGCCAATTCTGAATGTGAAGATTACAGTTGAGGAAATTTTATAAAATGTAGAACAAAACAATGAAGTTGAAAAATGAAGGAGAACCAATAGCAACAAAGTTTGATCAAATTAGAGGGCAGAACCTGTAGCTGGGAGGGGTTCCAGAAAGAAGGAAAAGAGCAATTAAGGGAAGAAAGCAATTGTTAGAAACAAGAAAATTACTGAGACTTGTTAGTTCAGAAGTATTCGATTTTAAGAATTTACATATAACCCTAACCATGAATGTGGAAAAAACAATAAATTGACCTAACCATTTAAGAGATCATGAATAGCAAAGAAGGTTACAAAAACTTACAAAGGGACAAAACAAAACCTGCATAGAGAATCAAGAGTCAGAATACCATTTGGACTTTGTAACAAACGGTGGAAGATGAAAGACAAAATAGAGAAAAGCCTGGAAATTTCTGAGGGAAAGGAAGCTCCAACTGAAAATTCTGTCACCTTAGGAAAGGTAGATATAAAAATAAAATTATGGGATGTGCACAGTCTGCAAATATTACTTTCTAGGTACCCACAGAAAGGAACTGAAGGTTGGATATTCTTTAAAATAAAATTCAAAAAAACCACATAAATGCATGAAGAAGAAAGGAGCAGATGAAGAATGGGGGAGCAGCGATTTGAGGGTTCTTTCCTGGTTGATGTTACAGAGAAGTCCTAAGAAGATAGTTCCAGAGCAGGAAAAGTGGTCAACCAGCCTCTCAGTTGGTCCTGAAACATGAAGATACGGAGACAGATGTCATCCTGAAGGTTAGAGACACGAAATTAAAGCATTACTGGATTACAGATGTGTTTGAACTTATTGAGATCCACTATAAATCTGTTGAGGTGGGGGAATAAAAAGTGTTGGTACATGGAAACCTAACCAATCAAATATTACATTTTGAAAAGAAAAAAACTGTAAAAGAATTTCTCATTTGGGTTTTATAGCAAGAGTCAAGAGTCTTAGTTGAAACATTAGCTAAATGACATTGTAACTTAGTCATTGTGATTCTATTACCATGGTAATATATTCTATAGTAACATATGATGATATAATATAGCAGACATATAAAACATATTATATACATTTTTATATATAGTACCTCTAATATATACCATAACGTGTGAATGTAACATCTATAAAAAGTATGCTGTATTATACAGAAATTATTTTATAATATTTGGTTTTTTTACCTCCATTATTGATTTTTAAACAGCATTGAAAAAAATTTTTTTCCCTAGAGGTACATAGCTGGGATTAAATACTTTATTCAAATAGATGATCTCAAATGCCTTTTCCAACTGCTAAATTTCAGGACTCCATGAATAATTCAAAAGGTAAACATTGTAAAATATAGCTATTACTGATAAAATATTATTACATTTTATAGTTATATTTGCTTAATGTGTTTTCCCAATAATTCAAGATTAAAAAAAATATTTCCAGACAAACATAAAATTTATTTCATGAGGGGAAGAAGTTTTCAATAATATGCTAAAATGGATAGCTTATGTTAACAAACATTTATGCATGTTTTCACGCAATAATTAGATTTATGCTTACAGTTTCTAAAAATGAATGTGGTAAATTATCATCAACTATAGTGAATTCAGAAGGCTTCTACTGAGGGATAGCGTCCTTTAACAATGTTTAAAACATTGTTTATACCATTAAGTATAAACAACAACTATTTGCAAAGTCCAATATTTTCATCCTATTCATGTAGAAAAATAATTTTAAGATTTTATTTCTTCTTTATATTAGATATATTTTTATTCTCATACATACTTCTTATTACCTATATTTCTGTTATTGTCAAATGTAGTTATTGTTGCATTATGATAGGCTAAGAAACGTTAAAAAATTACTATATTTTCATAAAATTTATTGTTTTAATTTGTGGCTCCTGCGTATGAAGGAGAATGTGCAAAATTTGTATTTCAGTACTTGGCTTATTTCACTTAACAAAATGTCCTCCAGTTTCTTTCATGTTGTTTCAAATGATGGGATTTCATGCTTTTTTTAAAATTATGGCTGAATAATTTAAAGTGGAGGTAGTTAATAAGTTCAAAAATTTATTTAGATAAAATGAATATGATCAAGTAGTTTATAGCACAAGGTGACTATAGTCCACAATATGTTATTGTTTGTTTTTTAATAACTAAAGTGAGTAGAATCAGAATGTTCTCAACACAAATAAAAGATAAAGGCTTTAGGTGATGGATACTCCAATTACCCTGATTTGCTTATTACACATTGTTTGCCTGTATCAAAAATCACATGTACTCCATAATATATACAAGTATTAGGTACTCTTAACAATTTTTTTAAAACTAAAAGCATTGTCCAATAAAGGCTGGCTAATTTGAAAGCCAAAATACTTTAATTTGGTTTGAAACAAAATAAATATCTCAACCAACCCACAAAAGTGTATTTAAAATTCGACCACATTCTAATATGAACATGGATTAAGACTTACTGATTTTTAATTCTAACCTTTCTTAGTTAAAATTCACATCATATTCTCACATTTACAACCTCATGTTATCATGGTCTCCAATGTTCTTCACTTATCACTGTGAGAGTATTTTATGAGAACTGGATGCTTTTTAACCCACATTACAAGATACCTATTAGAATAATTTTGTTTTTTTTTCTAATTTTTATGAAGTAATATGTAAACCCCAAAATTCTTTATAAGTCTGTGTGATTATCTGAATTAAAGTAATTTTAACATGAAACTCATTGTGGACAGAATTCTTTTCTGTTATTATCTTACTGATCAATAAATATTTTTAAGTAAGAATAATTTTGTATACCCAAATATGCACTAAATACCTTTATTTCTCCATATCCTAGCTAATTTCAATAGAATACCTGTATTAAGTATAGGATATCTAGTTCCTCATGCCATGCTCCAGTTCCGTTGGCCAGCCTACAGATCGGTAATGGTTCAGATTGCCCAGGATATTTGTAGCATGGCTTTGTAGCACTTTCAGGTCAATGTTTGTTTCTAATGGCAACATTTCCAATGTTAGATGCCAAGCAATGAATTAAATCCCATTTAGTGATTCCTATCTCTACAGATTGATTAACTGGGCATGTGGGGCTGATAACCTTCAGCTACAAGTGGTTTATAGTACTTATATGGGTAGGCCAAGTATTGGTGGGAAGGAACATGATAATTAGGGGAAACTCTTCCTGACTGTATCCTTTTTCTGTATCACACATAAGCTGATACATTCTGTGATTCCGAGGCTCACATTATATCATAGACATATTCCGTTTATCTGGTGTTTCTTTTCCTACCTAGTCCTAAGAGGTTGTTAATGCAGAGGAGACCGATTCTGTATACATAATCAATTAAAATATTTAATATGTAAGATAGTTCTTATATTAATTAAAAATAGATTAAAGCCTTAAAGTGATGAATTCAATAAAGGCTCGATGGCTAGTGTAATTAAATACAGACAACATAGAGATATCTGATTCATTATGACATTTACAGTAAAATCCAAGGTGAGTTTCCTGTGTCAGGCAATGCTCCATATACTTTTTTAAAGAAGATGAGAACAATAATTGTATTTCATTTAAAAATACTAAACAAACAATAACACTGTGTCTAAGTCCTTGGCAGAATAAAATGGAATACATTTTAAAAATATATTTGTATACATAGTAATTTTACTTTGGTTATTAAAATATGAAGCTTTTAGATGGGATAAAATATGAGAATAATATATCTAATATATGAAAATTTTAGTAATATATATATATATTTTTGAGACGGAGCCTCAAGCTATCCCCCTGGGTAGAGTGCCATGGCATCACAGCTCATAGCAACCTCCAACTCCTGGGCTCAAGCGAGTCTCCTGCCTCTGCCTCCCAAGTAGCTGGGACCACAGGCACCCGCCACAAC